>CAKNWT010136170.1:970-15685 GCA_932066315.1 Andricus coriarius
AAGTAGATCGGGACTACGATGCCTTTTTCCCCCTTCAAATGGCAAATACCCTTCCGCGATTGATTTGTTGAACAAAATATGCAATGGTACCATAAGTAAAAAGCAGCAAGATTTTCAGCCAATGGGTTTACTCTGTCTGACCCCGCACCTTTAAATCGTCCAGTTTAAGTAGCTTGCGTTTAAATAGATCCTGCCTAATATGTGTATTCGAGAATTCTATAGTTTCTGACGACTCGAATTGCGCCTCACTAGTATTAGAGTCAAAGTATTTTGATTTAAAATACATATATTACAAAGAGCCCGGCAATTCCTTCGCAGATGCTAGCATGCACATCTGCTAGTGACATTTGATTCGGGATATTAGCGTTTTTGCGTGTAGAATTTATGTAGGCTCAGAAGGATTTGTGGTTTTGCATTGAGCTCTGAGATCTGAGAAAAAATGTAATCAGATAGTTTACGAGAATGCTTACAAGTAAGACGGACTACCTTCTTATCAATTACTAGTTTTTTAATTCGTTTCTGAACCAGAACGGATAGGTAGAGGCTTCAACTGTTTTATAAGGCACGAATTGGTCAAACGCGACATACAAGTGTGCATAGAGTGTCTCGACAGCTTCGTCTGTAGTGACGCTCTCTAAAAGATGGTCCCGATCAATGTTTATATTAAATGAGTTCAGTGTTACAAATTTTGCTTTCTTAAAGTTATATTTGGCATACGTGGTACTCTGGCTAGACCAACATGCTATGTTGCATCCGCTTACTTCGAGATTCAAGGGAAAATGGTAATTACCAATTTGTAAGAGCGGATTGATAGCCAGTCTCACGCGATCAGAGCTGGAGTTTGATATGACAAGATGCACGTTTCCTAACTGGGTCCACACTTAGAATCGCATATATGGTTTAGAAATAGTTTCTTTGAAATATCTAGCTAATATTGCGTACAGAATTCTACTTCTAGGCCATATTTTTCTACCAATTGTGTTTCACTGCCTTTGCACAGTGGGCCCGCAAACTCCAAATCTTGGCCAAAAACCAAGTATGAAATTTAAATAAATCAAACTATTTATTATTTTGTACATACTTCAGAGTACTTTGTTACGGTATATCATGGTTAAAACTGAGATTGAAGTATGTGGTACGGCGGTTGTAGGGAAGAAATCTTGTGATGCATGGTGGAACAATGAAATTAAGGCAGCTCAACAAGAAAAGAAAAAAGCGTACGAGAAAACGTTAAACATCACATATCTTAACGATAAGAAGAGAAATAGACTTGAAAATGATTACAGACACAAAAATATTACAGACCGACTTTCAAGGAACCATGAAACTAATATTTGAAGAGATGAAGAGAAGTAAAAGTACAGAGTTTGTCATTAATTGAAGCAGCAAAAGTCAAATGCTATATGATACAGGCGGAATAGTAAATGCTTTAAAAGACTCTTTTAAAGAATTCTTAGGAGGTGAAGAGATAGGGAAACTGAACTACGAGATAGATAATAATGCATTAGAAAACCCAATTGAAAATTTATGTGATGCTTAGGTTACAGATATAGTTAAGAGCTTAAAAAATGGTAAGGCTGCTGGTGCAGACAGTATTAGCGCTGAAATCCTTAAATACGGTGGCGAATACATACCTCACAGAGTGTGCGAATCGATAAATTTATGCATCGAGACGAGAGAAGTCCCAGACGATTGGAGAAAAGCGATTATCGTACCAATATACAAAAGAAAGGGAGATACAAACAACTGCAATAATTACAGAGGTATCAGCTTACTAAGTACCGTAAGTAAAATATAATCCAAAATAATTATTCGTAGTGCAATGAAAATCACAGAAGAAAAGATATGGGAAGTCCAAAGTTTATGCCAGGAAAATCATGTACAGATCAGATATTTAGCTAAAGATAGATCACAGAAAAAAGCTTAAGAGTAGGAAAGAAAGTTTTCTGTGCATTGGTTGACCTAGAAAAAGCATTTGACAAGGTAAATAGAAGTAAACTTTTGGAAGTCCTGAAAGAGTATGGAGTCCATGGATGGCTCCTACAAGCAATACAAACTATATATGCAGGCAGTACAGTAAGAGATAATGGGAAACTGAGTGACTATTTCGATATTATGCAAGGCGTGAAACAAGGATGCATTATGTCCTCAAGGCTATTCATAATATTTATGGATAAGTGTCTCAGAATAGACCTCTTCGACGAAGAAGGTGAAGGTGCGTGGTTTGGCTTTCGCAGATGACAATATTGTTATGGCAGAATCAATCGAGGTCATGCAAAGAATATTAAATAAACTTAATATAAGCATGAAGAACATGGGCCTCAAAATTAACATAAATAAAACAAAGGTAATTGTGTTTGAAGGAAAAAGTGAGAAAACAATCTGCAACATTGTCCTAAATGATGAGAGATTAGTGCAAGTTCACAAATACGTATATCTGGGTAGCCTATTCACTAGCGACGGAAAAATAGATGGGGAGTCAGATAGGCGCATAAATGAGGGTAAGAAGGTTATCGGTAAGGCAGGGTCCATTCTCAGAAATAAAAACAGCTAAAATGACCATACATAATTTTATATTTGTACCGATTGTACTATACGGTAGCGAGACATGGACATGTCAAGAAAAGGACAAGAGTAAAATTAACGCGATCGGCATGAAACATCTGCGCACAATATGCGGGCAAACACTGATGGACTAAGTCCGAAACGAGATAATCTTCCAAGAATGTGGTACAGGAGAGACACTAGTTAATATGTGGGAAAGAAGTCAGTTAAGGTGGTTCGGACATGTTAAAAGATGAAAGACTGACCAAACAGGTGTATCAAGGTAAAGTAAACGGCAGAATGCCTAGAGGTAGACCGTCGAAAGAATGGTTAGAATCTGTGAATGAGACATTAATCCGAAGAGACATAAGAAGCCATACGAACACGAGAGCCTGCAAAAAAATGCATGGTCGTGAAGGAAGCTAGAGTAGTATGCCAGGACAGAAAAGTGTGGCCACAAATAGTTTAGAAAAAGAATGTGAGTAGAGTGAATGACGCCTGAAACAAAGACCTTGAATACTGATGGGCCCAAGTGGAGAACCACACATAAGAATTTTGTGAGGCTCTTCACGTGGGGTGATCGCTAGAGAGCTTGATCAGCAACCTGGGTCAGAGCAGTGTTGCGGAACGAACGTGTCATTTAAAAAAATTACACGAGAATTCTTGATCAATCTAGGATATCTATATATTACACATATATACCTACGTACCCTATACCTATATACCCATCCACACACTACTACTTTTCAACCGAACAATTCACGCCTACCCCGAAAGGGAAATGGCTTAATGGTATAATATAATAAATAACACAGTTCCAATAATTAACTACGTGATAAATAATTGAATAAAAATTTATAAAAATACAAATGACTATTTTATTATCATTTTGTTAGAATCTCAAGTTCAAAAAATTTTAATTCAATTTAAGAAAGCACTTTCTCTTCTATGGGACGTGTGAACTCGACCACTCCTTACGGTGGAGAATTAATTTTTCCTGTCCAAGGAGAAGACGGGTTCGAATCTGACCTCGGTGAGGAAGCCTAAAACTCCCGCGGGTTGCTCTCGATTTCCAAAACAACTCCCTAAGCCATGACCTGAACTACCGTATCGAGGGCTGAATTTTATCAGGGTGTAGTAACATTTACACTGTCTCTAGGATACCGGGCGACCTCTTACATTAAAATTACCTTATCTCTACAAGCGGAGCTCTGTAGAGATTGAACTAATATTTCCCTGGCTTCTCGTGGGAACAAAACGAGTTCTTTCAAAAATCAAAAACAAAACACGTAGGGGGAGTCGGCCGCGACCCCTCAGAAAAAAGCACTTCTCCTGTGAAGATGGAGATCACTGAAGGAGCCTTAGAGCATACTTCAGAACCACCATCTGGGATTAAGCCTGGCGTGGCATGAAGAAGGGACTTAGGTGGACCTCCGTGTGATGCAGATTCCGGGGGGCCAAACTAAACGGCAAAACCACGACTAGCTAAGTTGTCAGGAGCTGCTAGGAAGAGGTTGAGGCGCCAATTGTTAAATTAATCTGACACAACAACTACCCAAACGGAGACTCCAAAGAGACCCCATTCTGATAGCAGCAAATCGAATAAAGCCAGGGAACAGAAGAAGATGCGGCTGAGAGGTCCAAGTGTCTCTTATAGCCAGGCCCTTAAAAGTCACTTGAAAGTGGCTATATTCGCTGAATTCGAATCCGTTGTCCGTTTGGTCCCATCAGATCAGGGTCAAGGTTAGTTCAAGGTCAAACTTACAAAATTCATCGTTAAAAAATTAATTCAGGGTACCCATGGGTTTTCGGGGTCGCTGAATTTAAATCCGCGGACCGTTTGGTCCCATCAGGTCAGGATCAAGGTCAATTCAAAGTTAAACCTACAAAATTCATCGCTAATAAAATAAGTCAGGGTACCTATAGGTTTTCGGGGTCGCTGAATCTAAATCGGGGTTCTGTTATATCCTATATGTTCTCTATCGAAATCAATTCAAGGTCAAACCCACAAACCCCAAGCGTACAAACTCAAGCCCACACATAGAAAACCCTAAGCCAACGAACCGCAATCCCAAACACCCGAAGCATACTAACCCCTTATGCCCATAACTTCTAGCTCACAAAGTGCAAGTTCACAAAGCCCAAGCCTACAACTTCAAGCTTAGAAATTCCAAATCCACAAATGTACAACTTATAGAAAAACATTTTTAATTCAGTTGAAGTGGTTCCAGCGTTACCCATTCTAAACCGCGTGGTGGTACCACTTATCTCAGAACTTACCCGCTACGGTAGCGGGGGCCCCAACGCCAGGTTTATGTGAGGTATAAATCATTATGCTTTACATAAACAAAGATGTGATGCTTATTTAAAACGATTTGTTTTTTTCTGAAGAACGTGTTTTTGTTTATCTCGAATGATCTTCGAATACTCTCACATTTGTGACTGGTCTTCGTATCCCTTTTTCGACACCAGCAATAGTCAGACAACATATGAGTATCCTATACTCCTTGATATCTTCGCTATATCTTTTTGAAGTCCTGATGAAACCTCTCTACCTGCTCTTCACTCATATCACCTAAATTTTCAGGGAACCAACTTATATGAGAATCCAAAAAATGGAGTTTTAAATTCATCACACACCCCAACTTTTCAAAATTTTAAATCAAATTAGCAGCCATTTCTTTGTAGCGAGGGTGCTTATGATTTCCTAAAAAGTTGGAGCAAACTTCCCTGAAACTTTGCCATGCTTCTTTTTCATCTTTAGTCATTCTTTGCTCAAATTTATCATCTCTTAGCATAGCTTTAATTTGCGGACCGTCTAATACTCCCACTTTTATTTTAGCATCAGAAAGTTTAGGAAACTTCTCAAAAATATACTTATAAGCATTACTTTCCATTTTCCCCATTACCTTAACATATTGTTTCACTAAGCCGAATTTTATATGTAACGGTGGTAACAGTACTTTTCTTGGATCCACTTAATGTTTATTTATAACGTTTAATGATCCTGTATTAAGACTTTTTTGAAGAGCCCACTTTTTCTGTTTATAATGCTTCTTACGAGGTCGGCTATCCCATTCGCAAATAAAACACTGAAATTTTGTAAATCCACTCTGCATTCCCAGCATGATTGTTATTATTTTCAAATCTCCACAAAGCTGTCATTTGTGGCTATTGTAATTCAATTTAGTAAGATGAACCTCAAGAGTCTCGTGTTTTTCGCCGAGTGTAACAGAGTGTGCAACTGGCCGAGGTGCATATTTATTACCATTATGCAACAAAACACCTTTCAAACTTCGTGTAGACGGATCTATAAATAGTCGGCATTCGCCAGCATTATAAAGTCCGATACGAATTCTTCCTCTAGATCGTCTTCTCTAACTTCTTGATTTGTTGACTCTTCCATAATTTCTGCATCGTTTACATTTTCCTGATTATAATTATATTCATTTATTCCCTCAAAACTATCTGTGTCAAAGTTGCTAATAAATACTGGATACGTAACAGAATCAATAACAGGGTAAATCAAAGCATGTACATTTTTCGAATTGAAACCCTTAGTCCTGCATAAGCAAAAGTAACAATCCGTTTCATGAGTTAAAGGTTCACGCCAAATCATAGCCATGAAAATAGAATTTTTTTATTGTCTTTACAATGTCTGCTAATGTCACCGAGACAAGTCAAACAAATGATTTGAGGAATCCAAGAATGATGAAGACTTTCTTTTGAGCCACCATAACAATTGATAAACATGTTTTTCACATTATCTGTTAGAGACCTTCTATTTTTAGGTAGAACGAATCTACCACATACGACATAAAACGTGTCTTGCCTATCACAAGGTGGCATGGTAAAAGGAATTGGCAAGTTGGTTTGAAAGTATATTTCCAAAAACTAGAACTGATTAAAATTTATGCCGAATAGAAACATGCTTACTAAATTTACTTACCTAAACACATTAAGGTAGTAACCGAAGATGTACAGAAAAATACAACTAGAGATATTGAATTAATCACTTGAATATATCTTTAACTTACATAGTTACATAGGTCAATTTTTTTCAGCAAAAAGATTCCTGTTGAGACAAATAAGAATCCTCTCAACCTCAAATTTAAGAGAAAATTCCATTTAAGCCAAGAAACATCCTTTTGTCACAAGAGGACATTTTTCTGAGTGTCGCGTACCTTAACTCGTAACAATCCTCGCATCTACAAACTCTAAACCCTCAGTGCGGTTGTGAAACGATGAATTTGTGACGAAGGGATTGTGAGCTTTGGGTCTATAGGCTTGACACTTTTGGGCTTGGGGTAAATAGGTTTGGTTTGTGTGGGTTTGAGGTTTGTAGGATTGAGGTTTGTAGGATTAAGGTTTTTGGGCTTGACCTTGAACTGACCTTGACCCTCACCTGATGGGACCAAAGGGACAAGGGATTTGAATACAGCGACCCTGAAAACCTATAGATACCCTGACGTAATTGGTTAGCGATGAATTTTGTAAGTTTGACCTTGAACTGACTTTGACTCTGACCAGATAGGATCAAACGGACAACGGATTTGAATTCAGCGACCCCGAAAACTTGTAGGTACCCTGACTTAATTGGTTAGCGATGAATTTTGTAAGTTTGACCTTGAACTGACCTTGACTCTGACCCGATAGGACCAAACGGACAACGGATTTCAATTCAGCGTCCCCGAAAAACTATAATTACCCTGGCTTAATTAGTTAGCGATGAATTTTGTAAGTTTGACCTTGAACTGACCTTGACTCTGACCTGATGGGACCAAACGGACAACGGATACGAATTCAGCGACCCAAAAAACCTACAGCTACTCTGCCTTACTTGGTTAGCGATGAATTTTGTAAGTTTGACCTTGAATTGACCTTAAACCTAACCTGATGAGACCAAACGGACAACGGATTCGAATTGAGCGACCCTGAAAATATAAGACCCACCTAGTCTGGTTCGTGTTGCAAGGGTTTGAAATTTTGTGGTCCTTTGTAATTTATGCGCTCCCCCCATAACTATTTTTGATTCTACAGTGAGATGCCAATATTAATTGGCTGATGATTCTAGTTTTGCTAAATGGAAAATTTAACTTTAAATATGGTTTTGTTTTCAATTGTCTCAGGTTAAGGTTTCTGTTGATATTGTTATATCCGGAGTGTATAGCTCTATCGATAGTTAAGTTTTTCAAGTTGTTTTTCATAGTTTTTAAAATATTATTGCACCTTTTGTCAATCTGTCTGCTGCACAGGATGTATTGTTGTGGCCAAAGAGTAGTCTCCTGTTGCCTCGATAATTACTTTGATTTGAGATGCCCAATTGTAGCACCGTCTGATTTCATTATGCTTATCTAGATCAACAAGTCTGTTGCAGCAAATCTTCGGGAGCCTGTCGTCCGGCATATGAAGGACCCTGCACCACCAGCTCATTGCTCGCTTAATAACACTTAGTTTTAAAGGATCTGTGCCTGTTTCTTGCCATATAGTTTGGTGTATTTTTTGGCCATCTATATAGCCTTTTAAAGTACTGTGTTTGCACGCACTCAATTTTGTCTAGATACCGTAAGGTACATATTTCAGAACCATATAGAGTCGTAGCCTTAACAATAGAGCTTAAGAGCTTAACGTACATAATTTGTTGGACCCTAGATACTGCTACTATTCCTTTGTGAGTAAAAAATTCTGCCGCCTTACAAGCAAGAAAAAGGCACCCCGAGATAAATGTACGAGCTCTGGTAAGCAAGCTCCTGGTTTTCCCCAAATATAGGCTTTAAGCGTTTGCAATCCCCAGTTTCCCTTAGAGGAACCATTTTTGTTTTCAGTGCATTTAGTTTCAAACCGTTCGCGTCACAGTAAGATTTCCAGGTCTTAACTTTATTTGTGCGTCATGCCAGGATCTTGCAAAAATTATAAGGTCGGCCGCGAAGAGGAGCATCAAGATCCCCTTCGCAGAGGACACAGAAATTCCTTTCATACCATTGTCCCTAAAAAATGTAATTATGTCATGTAAAAATAAAATGAACAGAAGCGGGCTTTGGCTGTCCCCTTGCAACACTCCTTCTGGGACATCTATGGGCTTCGAGTATTTGCCACCGCATTTAACAATCAATTTGGCCTTATCGTAAGTTTGTCGAAGGATTCGAATTATTTTTCTGCTTAAGCCTAAGTGGTGGAGTTTATCCTAGAGCTTATTTTGGTTGACAGAGTCAAATGCGCGCTTAATATCAACAAAAATAATAAACGCGCACTTCTTACTTGAGCCCATATGAATATTCGCTACTGAATCTAAGGTGAAAAGGTGGTCCAATGCCCCCCTTCCTCTTCTAAAGCCTGCTTGCTCTTCTGGAATCATGTCAATCCCCTCTTCCCAGTCCATAATTCGAGATGCAAGCATAGAGGTGAAAACTTTGGTTACCGAGTTAAGAAGGTCTATGCCTCTATAATTAAAGGGGTCAGTTCTTTCACCTTTTATGTGCCGCATGCACATTTCTGCCAACGTCCAACCTTTTAGGGACACTTTCTGAATTTAGAACAACGTTAAATAAATTAAGCAAATAACGCTCCCAGCTTGGCAGTAAGTTATTTAAAAATTTCGTTAGTGACTTTAGCTACCCCTGCAGCTTTATTATTTTTGCAACTTTTAAGGCAACTGCTCAATTCCTCTAATGTAAAATCTTTATCAAGATATGGATATAAGACAGTTATGTAAACGACTTGTAACGGCGCTCTATTGGGATAAGGTCCCTCATAAAAATTCTCCCACGAAGTTACATCGAGTGTGTTTATATACGGCTGCCTGTATTCAAATTGCTTTACAGTCTTCCAGAATTCTCGGCTATTACTTGGGTTAAACAATGTTCCTATTATTTTGTCAAGGTATTTCTTCTTGACTAGAACTAAAGTCCAGTTATATTTGTGGCAGCTGTACAAGTATTTATGTAGTAGAAATTAGTTGTTTTTGCTACGCATGTACGTCCTATACCCTTTATCGTTTCAACTTTTATTTGTTTACATTCTGCATTGAACCACTCTTTCCTGGGTGCAAACGTCGGCCCCCTAATGTAAACCTGTTTTCTAATTGAGTATTTTGTTTCTTGGGCCGCGTGCTGAATCGATATAACGAAATTGTTATATAACTCATTGCTGTTAGTACTATTGAAATAACGGTTTGTTGATAAAGAGAAATATGAATCAAAATCTTGCAACTTTTTTTTATCCCACTTAAGGGATTCAACGTAAGTAGGCACCTTAGCAGTTATTTTTCCCCCTTGCATATTTTCAAATTTAATTTTTAAAGTGAACATGAGGTGGTCTTATTTTCCTATTATGGGGTTTACAAGTAAAGTTTGCAGGTGAGTCCGATTTTGTGCGCCCATTACACCAGATAAAATTATTTACTTCCATAGTTTCTGTAAGCATTCTACCCCGTTTTGTAATTAAATCATCGAGAGACAGTCTTTCGCTAAATACATTAGTTAAGAGGAAAGTATCTTCGTCAAAAGAATTTAAGTTTTTTAGTCTTGCGTTAAATAGTCCTGCGACTATAAAAATTGCATGTTCTTTGTAAGTTTCCGAGAAGTTAGCTAAATTCTCGTGTAAATATTCAACGCAGAATCCTGGATTCGCAGTTGGTGGCCAGTAAGTATTACCAATCATCAGTATATTATTGGAGAGTTCTAACTTAACAAAAATCCAAAGATTAGAGACGTCTATTATTGTGGCTGATATAAAACTACCTTTTTTAACGAGTTTAATACGGCCTCCGCTACCTCTTCCCTTACTAAATTCCTTGGTCGCGCAACTTGAAAAAATTAAATAATCATCAAGAAACTTAGAAAGTTTAAAATTATCGGTCGTTAGCCACGTTTCCGCTAGACATATAATCACGTTACTAGTAATACATTGAATTTGTATATTCTGGATATTTTCTGTAGGCTCGTTGACTTCTGTATTATGGATTATTGGATTAATTTGGTAATTGTAGGCCCTCTGGTCGTTACTAGCACTCCCGCTGCGAATGTGTTGTTGAATCGTAACCAGTCACGCATCCTCGGTATCAACCTGTAAAGTGGCATCTTTTTCGGGCTGATCATTTTTTGCTATGTTTGTTATATAAGGGTCCATTGTACCATTTTCTTGCCTTCTAACCTTAGGCGGGGCACTTTTGGCAGGAATTTTGCCAGGACGCCCTCTTTTACGTTTCAGATCGATCCTCTTATCTGCCGTAACAGGATTTTTTGACGTGCCATCACTAGATTGTGTCGTTTTTGACAGCATTTCTTCCGGTTTCATAGACTCAAGTTGTTCAGGGGTGTAATTTTTACCATTGACCCAGATTGTACCGTCTATCACGCGTACTTGAGCTCCAGATTCTTTTCGTTCGTGTATTTTTGTACGGCACTTACTGTAAATGATTTGACTTTCTTTGTCCCGGTCGTTGTTGATATAAAGGTTTGTTCCCTTTAGTTTAGCTTGGTTTTCCATTATGATGCTCTTGATGAATCCTCCTGTGAAACCAAGTAGCACAGGTCTATTGCGATCTAAGTTTGGTGTTCCCAGTCTTCGTAGTTGGTCAACGACATTTATGTCAATTGCGACTCCTAATTTTTCTTTTAAGAAAATTTGAATGGTATTGAATAGAGAGATTCGTGTTTCCTCAATGGTTTCGGGCAGACCACAAATGACAACATTATTTCTCCTCTTGACATGTTCGATGAACTTGCTTTGTCTCGAAACCTGCTCACACAGTACATCGCAGGTGCCTCTGATCTTCTTAATACTTTCTTCGTTTGCTTTAATTGTTTTTATGTGCTCTCCCAATTATTTTGTAATCACATTTTCTGTGTCCTTTCTTATGTTAGTCTGGAGACCGTGTAGGCTTTTTGCATGCCATAGAGGGCTTAAGGAATTTGGGAAAATTTGTTAATTTATGACACGCACACGTAAAACATACACACACCACCTCTAACTTGATAACAGCACACACTGCGAATACACAAACAGAACGACACGCGAGACTGTGTGAGTCATTAAAATCTTGATTGCACGTGCAAAAATAATTTAAAGTTAATAAATCCTGTTCCACTTAACACATTTTTTAACGAGATATTTACTTTCGAAGAGCGTAAACAAATTTAATTAACAAAAAAAACATAATATTCGCGGAGCGACGTAAAGCGTGGCCCGCACCCTCAAGCTCGAGCAGGTACTCTTGAAACATGTACATAAAATACATATATATACTCTCCAGTGTACGCTGCATATCCCCTCCCCGAATTTTTGTATTGCTGCATGCCCCCCCGCGCCCCCCCCCCACTGAAAAAAATTTCTGTCTACGGCCTTGCCCACCACCATCTGAGGACTGGATAAAACCTAGTGGACTACTGCTGCGTTAAAGAATGGTCATTGCTCATCGGATGTAATGCTAACGCATATCTCTGCTTATAATACCGGATAAGATCCGATAGAACCCAGGTAAGGCACTGATAGAAACCGGATAGAACTTTTATGTGGGTATATCCAGCCTCTATCTGGTTACTTATTAGTAATCAAGGAATCTTTAGTGACTATCCGGGTTCTATCGGGAAAGCGCAACCAATAATTTATTTTGACAAAGTCGAAATTGTCCCTCTATCCGGGTATATCCGGGTCGTATCCGGAGCATCTATCCGGACGTATCCGGGATCTTACCGTTAGTATTTGCACCGAAAAATTATAAAGTCGCGCTATGTACGCTTAACCTTGTCTGTCCTGGACTGATTCGGGACATGGAACTAGAATTTTATTTCCTGCAAAGTCAAAAAGGTTATCTGTCTGGGTCCATCCGCGACCAATCTGGGAGTATTTTCATCGATAAAAGGACCAAGTCCAATAAAGTATGTTTTATCGGGTCTATCCGGGACCTGTCCGGGATGTGAAACGAGAAATTGATTTCCTGTAAAGTCAAAAAATGCGTCTATCCGGGCGTATCCGGGATCTGGACGGTAGTATTTGCACCAAAAAATTAAGCAATTCCTGCAATGTATAACTAACCGGGTATATTCGGGACCTATCCAAGACATGAAACCATGATTGAATTTCCTGTGAAGTCAAAAAGGTATCTGTACAGGCGTATACGGGAACACCCTAGGAGAATTAGCATCGATAAAAAGACCAAGTTCCGATGGAACACTTAACCCGGTCTATCCGAGACCTATCCGGGACATGGAACCAGAATTTTATTTCCTGTGAAATCAGAAAGGTTGTCTGTCCAAGTCTGTCCGGCACCAATCTGGGAGTATTTGCATCGATAATGAAACCAAGTCCGATAAGGCATGTTTTCGGCGGGTCTATCGGGGACCTATGCGGGATGCGGAACCAGAAATCGATTTCCTGTAAAGTCAAAAAAAGGTATCTGTCCGGGTCTGTCCGGGATTAATCTCGAAGTATTTGCATCGGTAAAGAGAACAATTCAGATAAAGTTTGTGTAATCGGGTCTATCGAGGACCTATCCGGGACGTGGAACCAGAAATTTCAGCTGTAATGTCAAAAAGTTCAAACATTTTCACTCTATACATCATTCGTGTGAATGTAAACTTGACATTTTTCATGAAACTTATTTACATTTATACATTAATTAATAACTATGCTTTTAATATAAGTGTGATGTCGTAACTATGCGGATTAATTGCTTATTATCAGAGGAACATTCTGAACAAGAATCAATAAAGTTTTCGCCAGGGCTTAAAATGGACACAAAAGTGCTCTTGGATCCCCGACTATCGGTACAATGTTCACATTCAACTTTAAGGATAGAATATTCCAGGTTCAAGTAGTTTTTATGTGGGAGAATTTTTTTAACTTGAATTTTGAAATAAATTATTTGTAGTAGCTGCTTTTTTTTACTTCCATACATTTACTAAGCCTAGAATAATTAGATTTTTTTGTGCTAGAAAATCTTTTTCAAATTTAAATATTTTTTAGTTATAATAAATCTGAAAGTACTAAATCCTTTGAATTTTGGAGCTTTACAATTTAACAGAAATAAGCAAATTAATTTAATAATTCAATTAAATATTTAAATATTAGAATTTAAATTGATAAAATTTAAATTTAAATATTTAAGGGGTCATTCTACTTTTTCACTTTTGAAAAATCGATTGTTTTGCATTTTTCGACAGGTTATATATTCAGAAATATCATATCAAAATTTAACACAGAAATTCGGAGTCTTTGTATACTTTTGAGAGCTCGGAGCAAAAGCGGGTAGATAACTGAGCGCTTGAGTAGAGCATCCGAACGCGGCTGATTATATTTCAGCGGTGGTAAATGTTTTCGATGCATATCCGGAATTATTGCTGTTTATTTTGAAATGTGTATATGTGAAGAAAATATCGCGCTTCTGAGAATTTATAGGAAGCAGGGATCGCTGATTAAGTGTAAGTAGCTTTTTCTTACAATTTCTATGTTCCGAAAGCTTTAAACGCGTATTTCTCGCAACAACGTTTTTGCGCTCCGCGCGCACGATTTCTCAAAAAAAATTTAAAACGATTACTTTCAAATTTTCTACGTTTATTCTAAACATAAATATCTAAAGAGTGACTAAACGGTTCTTTAAATTTTTAATTTAATCATAGTTAAATTAACAAAAAAAGAGCAAAAAAACTATTTTTTGAAATGTTTAAACTGCCGCCATTTTGTTATTTTGCAAAATAAAAAAAATCCGCTTCGTCACTCCAGAGCTGTGGTCATACTTATAAAGAAAATTACTTATTTATTTGTTTCAGAGGATGCTGACTGGATATATCGTGCGCGCAGTGGACATGCCTTTTTTAGACACTTTGTTTCTTGCTAAATAATACCTAAACTAAATAATAATTTTACGTAAAAAAATTGTTTTTGTACATTTTTAGACAGAATAAATAAACGCTGAAAATTTTCTTTAATTATATAAAGTAGTTGTTGAGAACAAAATTCGTGAAAATCATATTTTTTTGGCCGAGATAGTAGAATGACCCCTTAAAGCAGGCCTGCCCAAACTGGGGAAATCGAGGGAAATCGACTCATTTGCCACATGTTCGAGTTCCACCATCACTTCCCTTTTCTCGGGTCCAGAGGCTTGGGGGGTAATCGCTCTCGTGAAGTTGAATGAGTAGAGGTCGGTGGTAGTGGTTAAAATGAATAATAAAA
>CAKNWT010136172.1:7640-23215 GCA_932066315.1 Andricus coriarius
AAAAACGGTTTTAATTTTTTGTTAACAAAATTATTTTTCAGCGTAATCTTAACGTCAAGAATAATTTTAAAGTTATACGATTTTATTATCAGTAATATCTCTCGAGCTGCGTGTGATAATTCCATGGGGATGAACAAAAGTACTGACGATAACCCTGCATGTATTCACCTGCCAACAGAGCCGGCTAGCACCATATGACTTAGACTTATTTTTCTGAATTCGACTGAATTAAATATTATTTAAAAAATTTTTTTCATTTAAGATTTTTACTCATGTTTTGTTAAATGACTATCACATTTTTTTAAATTTAATACTGCTATTTTGTAGAATACAGTATTTTATTTTGTGACTACAAGGCTAAATTCATTTACAATTTTGAGTAATTTCAATTTTGTTTACATATAGTACGCATGCATTTAAAAATTAAGTCGGATTTTTAGGTTAATTAGAGTACTTAAAGAATAAATTTTGCTTAGGATGGTCCAAAAAAGCCAAAATTCGAATTTGATGATATTCCCAAAAAAAGTGAATGCGTATTTTTATTCGATCAGGCATTTTGTTCAAACAATTATTTTTTCACATTTTATGCTAAATTATTGGTATCACTACGAGATAAACTAATTAAGCAATATAAAAAATCAAAACATTTGATTCTATTTGTTTTTAAATGCTTAAGTAACTTTTCATTGTTTAGATTTTACTTTTTCGACTGGAATAATGCTGAAAAATGTAGTTATTTGCAAATTTGTCTACAAACTCGACAGAATTCTGGTATGTCTGGTATTTTCGCTACTAATCTATTATTGTTTAAGCTAATCAATTTAAATCAAAGGTCAACATGATCGATTTACTTTATTTTTATTTGTTTAAATAAATTTTCATTTTTGAAATGTACCTTTCGACTAAAATAACGCAGAAAGGTGCAGTTTTTTTCCAATTTTTTAACAAATTTCATTAACTTCTTTCACGTTGACACTTTTCATTACTTACCTATATTTTTAAAAATTGTTTCAACTTGTTCAAACAATTTTTTTCTACAGAATATACAAAATTCATACTTTCTCTAAATAACATGAACTATTTAATTGAAATCAAACACAACACGAACGATGAACTAGTTCATTCATGTGATTCAGAAAAAGTGAAAATGTTGTCTATTTTGTCGAAACATTTTTTTAAACAAGTGGGAATTGTTTAAGCAAACTATTAGTCAGTTATGAGAAGCGTCAACCTAATAGAAGCTGATGAAATTTGTATAAGCACATTATTTGAGTCAAAAGTTACATTTCAACAATCAAAATTATTTAATCAAAACGCATAAGTTAATCGATCGTGTTCATCTTTGATTTAAGTCAATTATTTTATGTTTCTCAGTGAAGGTCTACATTTTTTATATATCGTTGAAGAAAATATGTTGAAACAAATTGAAATTGTTTAAGCAATCACGGAGTAATGATGAAAATACAAGACATGCCAGAGTTTGTTCATAATTTTGCAAAGAATTACAGTTTTCTGCCATATTCCAGTCAAACTTTCATTTAAATAATAAAAATTTGTTTCAAAAATTAATATCAAATTAAATCGGCTGTTTTGATTTTTCATATTGCTTAATTAGTTTATCTCGTTGTAAGAGTACCCATAATATTCGAAAAAATGTGAAAAAATAATTCTTTAAGCAAATAAAATTGATTTAAACAATCAATAGTTAATGAAAAATACATTAAACTATTTAATTTGATAATTGAAAATGATCTGTGATAAAAACACACCAAAGTAATATTTACGAGCAATATACCACAAAGTACTTTATCCTTGTTTCTAGAGGGTGGTTTTGGGTAATGCTGGAAGGGGTTGGAGGATTTAAAATAAAAAATATATGCATGCGGTACATTTGAGGAAGTAATTTTAAGAATTGTATGTAATTTGCATTCGTTTTATTGAAATGTATGCTTTCCAGTCTCATATTCGCAAAAATGCGGACTTTCCCCATGTATTTTCAATGAAAAAATTGAGAGGTGGGCGGAACCATCCAACGTTGTCTGATCGAGAAAAAAATTCGTATTTACTTTTTTTGGAAAGTTCACAAAATGAGCTATTATTGCAAACGAAATTCGAACTTTGGTCTATTTTGGATCACCCTAATGTTTATATTACCGATCAAAAGTACAAGGGGGACGAATACCATAAAAAATTATTACTTAAAAAAATGTTTTTTAACAAAATCAAACTCAAATAAAAATTGTATTTTTTAAATATTTTGACAGACTTACGCAAAAATTATTATATAATTTTTTTTTAAATTTTGTTTGAAAATTGTTTACAAAATTTGTTAAAAAATGCAAGATAGGAGAAAATAAAAGTGCCATTCGATTCATATAAAAAAATTACATAAATTTCATGTGTTTCACCATTTTTTATGAACTCAATGTGTGATGTAATAATTTTTTTCGCAGAATCTAATGGCGCTATTAGTTCTTCTATCTCTCGAATAAGTAAACAATCCGTTTAAATAAAAATAGCTTAAAAAATATAAAAATCTAATTTGTTGTCACTACAATATGCGGCAATATTTTAGAGAATTTTGAAGCCAATAAAATGTGTTTTCAAAAACGTAGTACTTAAATGGTTATGCCACGATATTCTTAATTTCTAACTTTGAAAATTGACAAAACAAACGTTATCTTTGGAGTGTTTTACGTAGAATTTCAAAAGCTCTTCTGTTATTTGAGAAAAAACATATCTATTGTTTTATCGAAATTAGAAGCAAAAAGAACAATTCAGAAATATGGATGTACTCGTACTTTTGATTGATAATGTACAATGAAATTGCAAAGGAGACATAAAACGTTTGGAATAAAAAAAATTAATTTTTATAATTTCGTGCATATTCCAATTTGTAACATGCTGTATAATTTGGACGAAAACATGCAGTGAATATATTTTCGACGCAGATTCCTTAGTCCACGTCATTTGATCACGGGAATTTTCGTGTCATGATGGGATTTGGCTGTAATTCGCGATATATGATTGCTTGGTTGTCATAAAAATCTCACAGAATATTTTTCGAAAATTCAAAAAATTACGAAAATGAGGGTCTTTGAGTTTCTTGAAAACTTTTTTTTTAACTGATGTATCTTGCGTTTTACTTAACTGGTTTCACTTTTTGACGTCTGAATTTACCTGTTTTAAGATACGTTTCAAAATAACAAAATGAAAAAAAAATTGATTTTTAGAATTTTTATTTATTTTTCGTCAGAGGAAGATATAAGTGTGGTCTACAAGCGCTGAAATTATTGGAATGGGTTTGCCAATAGTTTTCGAGAAAAAAATTCAAACTTCAGATCTTCTATGGCGCGGTGCGGCTCAGTAGGGGGAATGAAAGTGTCTGTGGACAAATTAATTTTTAAACCACAATGTTAATCGGATTTAAAATTTTTTTAATCATCAAAATTAATAAAATTCTGCATAAATCATTTACATTTGATTTTTTAAAGAAGGTTTTTAATACTTTTTCATTTCATAAACAGAATGACAACAACGAATATTTTTGACTTTTGAAGAATACCGTTTGTTATAAAATATTGAAATTCATTCAAAAAGATCTAGAATAAATGACATTACTATATGGAAATGTTTTTCAGTAGAACCGGAATATCAAAAATTTATTGAATTTGTTATAAACAAATAAGTTCATGAAAATAATTTCGTGGGGAATGTGCAGACAAAAGAGGTATGCGAGTTGGATTGATAAAAATTAATAAATAATTTTTTATCTAGTAAAAAAATTGTTATTTGTTATTATTAGAGAAGCTCGTAAAACGCGCAAGATTCGTCGTATCAATTGATTATTTACCTCGATATTTATAATCATTATCTCACTCCAAATGTTACTTGCACATTATTATCGATTCACCAAATGTGATGACAAGGTGTTGTTGGCAGTTGATTCCAATAAGAAAAAGGAATTTTTAGTTTATAAGATAACATGATACGACGAGAGAACTTTATTTATAAAATTGTGGACAACAATAATAATTTTTAGTCATTGCCCAAGAGTTCGAAAAATGAACTAATTTGTTAAGTAAATTTGTTTAAACAATTATTAAAGCATAATTACAGGGTAATTTATGTTATTTTACATAAAAGAATGGTATTTATTTTCTCACAAATAGCTGAAACAGTTTACAACATTTGTTTACTGTATAACAAATTATTTATTTGTTTTCATTAATCCAACTCACAAACCCCTTTTGTCTATACATTGTAAAGTAGAAATTAAGTGAGCTAACATTGCTAATCCCCACTAAATTATTTTCATCGTCTTATTTGTTTATAACAAATTTAATAAATGTTTAGGCTTCTACAGTTCTGATGAAAAATATTTATAAATAGTTTTGTCATCTATTCTAGATCTTTTTGAATGAATCCAAATATTTTATAACAAACGGTATTCTTCAAAACTCAAAAGTTTTATTGTCA
Organism: Andricus coriarius; assembly: GCA_932066315.1. Taxonomy (NCBI): domain Eukaryota; kingdom Metazoa; phylum Arthropoda; class Insecta; order Hymenoptera; family Cynipidae; genus Andricus; species Andricus coriarius. The sequence continues at coordinate 12,120 of CAKNWT010136172.1, forward strand.
TTTTGTTTATGAAATAAAAAAGTATGAAGAAGCTTTTTAAAAAATCGGATGTAAACAATGTATGCAGAATCTCATCAATTTTCATGTATAAAAAAATGTCAAATCGGATAAAAATAATTTTGGTTTGAAAATTAATTTGTCCACAGAAACTTTGAAAATTTGCCCTAGTGAACCGCTCTGCACCATAGAAGACGTGAACAAATTTTCAAAAAAAAAAAAAAAAAATGTTTCAACATTTTTTAATTTTAAAAAATATCTTAAAAAAGTAAATTTAGACGTCAAAAACTTAAATTGGTCAATTAGAACCAAAGATACGTACATTAAAAAAATTTGTCCAAAGACTCAAAGTCCCACATCTCGATAACTTTTGCGAATTTTCGAAAAGTATTTAGTATGATTTTTTTCACCACCAAGCAATCATATATCCTGATTTACCGCAAAATTCCATTCCGATACGAAAATTTCCGTGATCAGATGACGTGGACTCCACTCTGTGAGTGTCTGTTGCAGGAATCTTTGTTCAGATGAAATTATTCTTGACTACTTACTTTGGATCTGCAAAAGTCTATGTAAATAATATCATTAAACAACGAAAAATTTCTAAAAGACCAAAGCTCAGAGAAGTAAAAACAAAAAAGTCAGGTTTTTCCTGCACATATTTTTGCGTGAAAAATATAAAATCTTGTGCAAAGTCATAAACAAATCTTTTTTTATTAAATTAGAGTTAAATTTCGAGTTGAAGAAAATCAGTTGGACTTCAAAAACTGTAATTAACTCTGAAATTTCTAAAACTATTTAAACCCATAAATGATCAAAGTGATTTTTGAAAACTATTTCCAATTTTTTTAAATGAAATGATTCTTTCCTGTTCAGTTTATTACTTTGAATCCTGGATGGATTCTATACTTGATTTTCCACAATCTGATTTTTTTAATATCAACTCAAAAGCTATGCTTTAATTTATATAAACAAAAATAACATTGGAGTAACGTGAAAACTTTTCAACTAAATATAATAAGTAGACAAAATAATAAAAATATGTAACGTAAGGTGCTTGGCTTGCAGTGTGCATGCAGGGTTAACATGCGTATATAAAGCGTTCAATTTATAGTTTTTTCATTTAATATACCATTTATAATGTGATTTTTTCCAAATCTAGAATATTTTTTCATTCACAAATTCATTTTCTTTAAAATACGTACGTGAATGTGAATGGATTGACCAAATTTTATATTCATATGGTGCTTGAGATAGTTCGCAGTATACTTGCAAAGGTCACTCTTATGAATAATAGTTTATTAATAGAATAAAATGGGAATATTTTAATAATAAATCTGGTCATACAGAGCATTGGCAAGCAAAGATAAATATATTTTACTGGATTTTATTTATTTTCGATCCTCTACTTATATTCTAATAATAATATTTTGATAATACTTTGCAGGGTTTGATAGCCCCGGACAAAAGCCCTTATAAATTCGGTCGTATAGTCTTGTAGTGCTTTTGAAGTACTCTTTTTAAAAAAACTCTGCATAAAATTGCATATGAATTTCTCAAATCCGATTTCACGTTTTTATTTTGTGTAAAATGTTTTGTTAATAAACAAAGCAAGGAAAATAAGATATCCCACTGTATTAATTTTTCTGTTCTTGTAAAGAAGCAAAATACACCCCAAATCAGTAGTATTTGATGCACGGACACAAATATTTTAAAAATAATTTTATACAACAACAACAGTATTGTTCTTAACAAATTATATAAGCAATTTCGTATCATGTGTACATTAAAAAAAATTACAAATACATACTACGAATAACTTTACGATGTTACCTGGGTGGAATTATTTATTTGAAATCAACTACTTTCAATTGTTATTGATAAATTATGTTTAAAACTACTCAGAATTTGTATTTTGATAAGCAGGAACTTTTTTTTACGTACGGGCACTATTTCGGCTAGATCGTTTATAAATAAAGATGTTTTAAAACAGTTTTAGAGAAGTGCTTTAAAACAGTGCTTAAAACAGTTTTTTGTTTTAAAAAATTTGAATATATAATACTTTTCTATATGTATAATTTTTTATTAACGATTTAAGTTATTAATTTATGGTGAAATAAACCTTCTCATCCAGCTAATATCATACAATTCTTCGTAGAATGTTTTTCTGAAAAAACAAGAATTTTTTCTGTATGAGTATAAGAATAATGCATCATAAAGTCATTTGCAGCAGGTTTTAATGAGAAACAGTATTTTTCTGCCAGGACATCCAAATATAAGAAATTATTGTTAGTATAACTTGTAATAAAAATTATGAATATGGCAACTTTCTTTATGTTAAATAACATCTTAAGAAGATAATATAACAACAATGTTATTTCCAATAATATTTGAAAAATACTTTTTATGATATAAAAATGTTGAATTCAAGAAAAGTTAGAAAGATATCTATTTGCTTATTATATATTTCATAACAATAAAATGGTTGCTCAAACAATCTATTTATATTATATTTGTGTCTGTGCATTGAGTATTATTGATTTCTGGTTTACTTTGCTTGTTTACAGGAACAGATAAAATAATACATTGGGAAATCATGTTTTTCTTGCATTGTTTATTATCCAAATATTTCACAAATAACGAAACTGGAAAATCTTCCTCAAACGATTGATGCGGAATTTTGTACAAAGTATTTAAAAAGAACTTTGAAATCGCTTAAAAGTGCGATCTGTGACTTAATTTGTCTGCGAAAATCTAATTCTGCACCTCTGTACGTTTGTCCGTCGTACTTTTTTCCCGGGAGGGGAAGTAAGTGTGGGGGAAGCAAGGGGAAAGAAGAAAAAGCTGGGTGAGTGAAAGAGGAGAGGGGAAGTAGGGTGCCCAACGTGGAGGGGCGATGAAGTAGGGTAGGTGGGGAAATAAGGGGTGCGAATGGAGAGAAAGTGAAATTTGAAAGTTGAAAGGAGGATATGACAAGTAGCAAAGTGGAAGTGATGGCAGGAGGTGAGGGCATGATAAGTTGGGATGTGATGGGAAAGGATCTGATAGGCTAGGATAGGAACAAGTGGGATAGGATTGGAACTGATAGGACAAGACGAGATTGGATAGACGAGGAGGGAGAAGGAGTGATAGGGGAAGGGGTTGATTTAAGAAACATAATTAATGTCTTATTAGGCTACGAAAATCTTGTTTGAATAGGCATGCTACCTACTTGCACTAATTTTAAGGGTTGCGTATCTCCGGGCAGTAATCCTTATAGTTTCTGTCCGTTCGTCCATCGTACTTTTTTCCCGAATGGGGATATACGAAAGTAGATTAGGGGAAACAGAGGAATGGAGGAGAAGAATGGGAAGTGAGGGAAGAGAAGTAGGAGAAACGAAGGGAGGGGAGGGGGCGTAATGGATAAAAAATAGTGGAGAGGAGTGGAGGAAGTGAGGTGAGAGCAAATAGGGGTGGGAAAGGAAATGGAGGAATAGAAAGTAGGGATGCAGAGGGTAAGGAAGTAAGAGGAGAAGGTGATGGAAAGTAGGTAGGAGGCAAGGGCAGGCTTATGAAAGCTAGTATGTGAGAGGAAGTAGGCGGTGAGGGGAAGTAGATGAAAGCAAGCATGTGAAGTGAGAATATTGGAAGTAAGGGCGGGATAAAAAGAAGTGAGGGAAGTGTGAGTAAGATAGGGGAGGAGAAGCAGGAAAGGGTGGTAGGGGGCGGTAGAGGAGTAGAAGTAACAAGAGGAGGGATGAGAAATAGGGAAGGAATGGGAGAGGACCTATGGACGGTAGTATGGGATGGGAAGTAGGCTTTGAGAGATAGTTGGAGAGGGGAAGTAAGAGAAGTGATGAGGAGGTGTGTGGAAGAGATGGAAGTGTGTAATTGGGTAGAAGAGGAGAGTAACAGGCAAAAGGAAAGGATAATAAGATATGACCGGATGAGATCGGACTAGGCTGAATAGAATAGAAGAAAGAGAAAGGATTGAGTGATAGGAGAAAAGCGAAGATTTAAAAAACTTACATAATTAATGTCTTAATAGGCTACGAACACCTTTTTGATAGGCGCATCGTGCCTAGTTTGACTAATTTTCAATATTTGAGACGAATTTTCTCGCAACAGAATTTACCGAATTTTTTGGAAAAAAGTTTACAATTTCGGTATTTGTCAATAAGGTGCCTTGCGTTATACTGCGTTCTTCTGCTTAAATTTTTATTTCGCCGACTCTGTGTGGCATGATTACCTTGGGGTTAAGGTCACTTCCCTGTTGCATGAGGGTGCCGACTGTAAACCAGAAGCTGTTGGCCAAAGTAAAATCGTTGACGGTTCTGGGCATTGGGATGTCGTCGTTGCTCGAATCCAAGGCGCTGATATGACCGCCCTGATGATAGCGAGACCCCCGCCAAGTGGTGCGAAATCAAATGAGCAATTACACGGGGGTTTCTCAATTGCTTACTTCGAAAGATTTTCTATTTAAATCTGAATTTACAAGTCAAAATAATCGTAATTTATTCAAACGTCAAATTATATTGAAGCTAAATCACTTAGAAGGTTGTACTGTACAATGTTAGAGGAATATTGTATTCCACAACGTTGCGAATTATCAACCACATTCTATGTACTTTGTCCGCCTACTGATTTCAAACTAGATAAAATATCAGGCTAAAATTTTGGATAAGTAGGGCAAAATATCTCAACTCACCAGTATCTGGTATGTTGAAGATTCTATTTTAAAAGGAAAACTTGCTTTTTAGAAATTTGTTATGAGATACTTCTTAATGACAAAAGGCGCCTCTGTATTTTTTGATAACTACTGATATACATTTTATATCATTTGCTAAACTTTCAACGCGATATTTTCTTTAGTTTAAAAATAAAAAGTTTGAATTTTATTAATTGAAAACTAATTGGACTTGAAACTTAAAAATTCCAGTCTTCTTTCTGAAATTTATTTAATTAACTACCGGTTTAGGAGCCTGCAATATTGAGAACAGGCTTACTGAACTTTTTGATTGAAAATGTTATTAAAATATTTAAAAAAGACTGAAGCTCGAATGGCTTCACTTTACCGTATCCCTGTCAGAAAGAATGCATGATAATCTGATCAATCTTGATTTGACGGATAGGCAGAAAATAAGAAAAATCAATATTCAGAGTTTATGCTATTCAGAAAAAAGTTTATGATATTCTGATTGAAGTTGATTTATGGATGGATATAAAAAAAAGAAAACACAATTTTCGTCGCTCTAATTTTTTCTCGTGGTCCGCTAACTCGAAGCTTATGCAAGCAGAGATACTATTTCGTATTTTTTATTTTTGACACAAAATGTACTCAATTTAAAGAGACTATTTGAATTTTTAAGCTTCAAATTGAAAACGTTTTATTTTAAATTATTCAATATGGAATTAGTTAAATTAAATTATAAGTTGTAATTTACTTGGTGTCAAACGGTGTTTAGAAGTTTATACTGTGAAATTTTGCTTATTTTATTGTATACATCAAAAAGATGTTTGCAAATATTTATGCAGAAAAATCTGCTTATGTCCTTGGTACACTGTATTTTATTTAAGCGCATACAATTTTTAATTAAAATATTTATATTAACAACCATTTAAATTTTTACACCATCCTGTGGATAATTTTAAGTTGAGTTTAAAAACTTCAAACTATATGACTGAACATTAATGTTGGACTACTGACTACATGGCTAACCCTTAAACAAACCGACAAACTTATTAAAAAATTCTTTCCCTTTCACATACTCGATTCATTGTAATGGAATTATTGTTGGCTATATGGAATACAATCTGTAGGTGGTAGCAAAGTGTTTTCTAATTTGAAAAATAAGGGACTCTCCCTAACTGACTACAAAGTAATATCTTAGTATCTTCGTACTAATTTGTTCTCCGTTCTCCAAATATTGATTCTAGCACCACTTGACAGGAGCCTACCTGTAGTGGACATTTGCAGCTTGGACATGGTTCTGGTTCTACCCATTCATATGGCGAAAATCTTGCCACTATCCAAATAGTTACAGACACCATGACGTAAGCGCCCAGCATGAATAACCAGATCTCCACCGCGAGAGGATTCATGAATGAGAAGAGTCGCGAAGGCATCCGACCGGATACCTGAAGCAATCACACGATTCTGATTACTTAATCTTCCACAACACATTCCGAAATTGTCATTTTTATTGCCTAAAATTTTACATCGTAATCTGCAAAATTAGTTTCTTCAATATATGTACATTTCTTCTGAAGATCTGTTCAAAACATCTCTTCTTCAAAATCTGTTCCTAAAAATTTGTGTTTGAAAATCAGTTCCTGAAAACTTTTATACAAAAATCAGTTTATAAAAATCCAGAGTTCTGTGAATTCATTGGAGTTAAAATTTTTATGTAGCGGGGAATGGGTAAGACGATAATCTAGATGATGAAGAACGAAAAGAAATCCATGAAGAAGCACCTCGTAGAATATACCTTAGGGTTGAGGCCACTTCCTTGTCTCAAGAAAGTACCAGTGATGAACCAAAAACTGTTGCTGACGGTGAACTGATTTTCAATTACGTCGCTCTCTCCGAGGCAGGGATGAGGATTGTTCCATTCGTATGGACTGAATCGGGCCATCACAAAAAGAGTAAAACTGACCAGCATGTAGGCAGCCAGCACGTACAGCCAAATCTCCACAGCCAATGGATTCATGAACGAGAACAGCCGGGTCGGTTGACTAGATGGTACCTAAATTATGTTACGCTGCGATTTTAATTAAAACTGTTCCCCAATAGGTTCACTCACACTTTGGACAATTGAAGAGGTCATGGATTTTTCCTTTTATACAACTTTTTTATCAGTATTGGGGAGTAACTCATAACCTTTGAGAAGGAAATTAAAAGACAGGTTAGGTATATTCTTCCTTTTTTAAGAGCATTGCAAAAATATGATCCAAGTTTCAGTCGAATTGGATACTTTGTCCAAGAGAATGATAAAATCTGCTTTTCCAGTGGAAATGAAGGAGTGCGGACGTTGGAGAAAGGCCATCGCAACGTCTGACTATAACGGTGAGAGTAATCACTGGTGAGACCAGGCTTTCCGGGTACGCCAGTGATTAGGCCGATTATGGTCAGACGTGGCATAGAATTACACTCATTCCCAATTAGGCAGCTCTGTAATTGTTTCAACAGTAAGAGCACGTTTATTTGATTATTTCCTTTTAAAGTAATGTTTTTTGAGAATTAGGGAATAGGAAATTAGAGAAGGCAAAAACATATTGTCGGTGGTCAGTTAAAGATAGCAGACAATTACTTTCGCATTCGACTGCTTTAGAATTCAATTCAAATATTTTATCATTATGAAAAGTCTACAATTATCAGACGAATTTAAGCAAAAATAATTTCAGAGAGTGCCTACTTTAGATTATGTTGTCAGTAAATTGAACCATGTCAAAAATTCTTTTATTTGAGAAACTTTCCCTCTACTGATTCTCGGATTATTCTCGGATTCCTTTGTTTACAGAGATTTTTCTTCATGACCCTTCAATCCTCTTTAGTAATTTTACATTCGGACCGAAAATTGTAGCGAAAATAATTTTGTATTGTTGTTTAGTTTTTAATAACATTAATTCATATATTTGAAAAAGTTTGAGGATAACGATTACCTTTTTTTTTTAATTCTAACCACAAGGTGCTAATTTAACATATACTTTTTTCATATTTACTCACCTTAAATAAAATTCCGATGCCCAGATTCATGAACGGCTTAGTGAAATCAATCACACTTTCCCTTGCATAGTTGATTGTCATAGAAGCAACTGCTAAATCTGCCCTCTGAAGAAAACAGAAAAAATATTGTTTGAATAAATCCCACCAAGAACACCACGTGTGACAAATGTTTGACAAATACATGAGTATTAATATTTTATTTATTAATGCTAAAGGTTGAAAAGTTTTGTAAACTTTCAAAGGCAAGAATCTCAACAGATGCTTCGAAATTCCTTGAAATATGCTTGAATCATTTGAAATCCTTAGGAAATCTGTGAAATTTTTTGAAATGTCTAAAAGATACTTGCAATCCTTTTGGACGTGTTGTGAAAACATTCGAAATATTTTTAAATATCTTAAAAATCCCTAAAATCTTTTAAAAGTCTTCCAAAATGAATTAAAATCCATGAAAATCCTTGGAAATTCCTTGAGATACTCTTGAGTTACTTGAAATTCGTAGAAAATCTGTGAAATCTCTTGACATTTTCAAAAATACTTGCAATCCTTTTAGACGCGTTGTGAAAACAGTTGAAATATTTTATAATATCTTGGAAATCCCTAAAATCTTTAAAACTCCTTCTAAAGTCTTCTAAGATGAGTTGAAATCCATAAAAATCCTTGGAAATCCCTTGAGATATTCTTCAATTACTTGAAATTCTTAGAAAATTTGTGAAATCCCTTGAAATATTTTGAAGTTACTTGCAATCCTCTTTGAAGTGTTGTGAAATCTCTTTAAATATTTTTAAGTGCTTAGAAAATTCCTCGAATGTTTTCAAATACCTTGCATTTCCTACCATTTTTTTACCCATTACATTTTTTAAATATTCTGTGAAAATCTTTAAAATTTTTTAGAATTCTTCAAAGTATCTAGACATTATTTCAAATCATTTGAAACATTTTTAAATCCCTTGAATTCCATAACATGCTTTAAAATCTTTTAAATTAGTCTAAAATCGCTTGAAATCCTTTGAAGTTTCTCGAAATCTCTAGAAATAATTGGAAATAATTTTAAATCCCTTGAAATATTTTGAAGTATTTTGAAAATGTTGAATTTTGGGTAAATCTTGAAAAACCCTGAGGTATCTTCTGAAATCTTATTAAACTTTGTGAAATCTTTAGAAATCTCTGAAATCTTAATATGTGGTGTACACTCTATACAGTTGAATGATAAACACCTCAGTATTGATGAATTAACAGATGGAAATAATTTTTTTATTCAGCAAAATTAAGTTTCATTCTCTTGATCACCTTTAACATAAATTAATAAAATATTCATACCCATGCACTTAGCAGAATTGTTTCACAAGTAATGTTTTTGGTGGGATTTATTTAATTTGTTGGCAACAATAACAAATGAACATATAGTAATAAATGCTGAAAAATCTTGAAGTTTTTTGACTAGGTGCTTATTAATTGAGAAGATGTAAGAGTTTTTTGTTCTACTGGTTCATAATTTATTTAAAAAAAAAGTCGTTTAGCTTTTGTTCTCCAATGGAGAACCTCTTCAGTACAAAGATGTTTTTAAACTCATTATTTAACTATGGCTACGAAAAGTATATAAATCTACACATAACGATTGAGATATTGATCTCCTTGGACATGTGAGCGTTGATATTTTATTAAAATAGTGGTATGAATTTTCCACTCATTTCCCATTTCCCCTCCCCCCGTGACACTCAGCTATTATTAATTAATTTGGTTAAAAAGGTGGGCCAACACATTTAAAAAGAATTAATTAATAATAGCTAAAAGCTGCATGGGTGGGAAGAGGGAGTAATTGCCATACCACTTTTTTAATAAAATATAAACGCTAATATGTTATGAGATTAATATCTCCATCGGTATGTGTAGATTTGCACTTTTGTCTGGAGAGTCATAGTGCACTCTAAAAACAGACTATTGACAGTCAAACTATTCCTTTCATTATTGAAGGATTTTCCATTCAAAATTGGCATGAGAGGAAATACTTTCACAGCTAAAGGATTGTCGTTTCAAATGATACCCTTTAACTGTGAAAGGATCTTTGATCCTTTGATCTTGAAGTGAAACCTATTGTCAGACCAAAGAAAAAATAATTTTAACGTTAAAAGAAAACTTATTGCATGATATTAGGTGCAAGTAATGTACAAAAGCCGAACTTTGGTGAATGTAAATATAAAATTGATAGTCATCAATTCTATGACAACAATCCGTTCTAGATTCCAGCGTTAAAAAATTCAAAGATACAACTTTGTGTGCGGTACAAATTTTTCATACATTAAAAGCGTAAAAAGCAATGAAAAGTGAGGTTATGGAGATCAAAAATTATTCTGTCAGTACACGTACCTTCCAAAGTTTTCGCGTAACAACCTAGGATTACTAATTTTTTTAAGAAATCCATTTTCTACATCATTTCACACGTTTTTTTACTTACTTTATCAATTAATAAATAAATCGTGTGCTAAGCGATGTTCACTCATGCGCAGGCGCACTCTTTCCGCTAGCCAAACAACCCTCACAGCAAGGTATATCGGTGGGATATCCCATTTAGCTCCCACGATATCTCAGGCATATCCCAGGAGTTCCCAGGGACATCACGAATGATATCCTACGGGGCGGAAATCTCGATATCCTTGGAATGTCCCAAAGATATCTCAGAATATGCTGAGGATATCCCATCAATGTCCCAATTTTTGTAGTCCGGGATATCTCAAATTCCATAATTCGGGACATCCTAGAATATTCTTACGATGTCCCATATTTAAAATGCAGGATATGCCAAGGATGTCCCCAAGATATCGTAATTATACAATTTTTTTAATCCTGGAAATTCATATATTTACCCTTTGCAAATAATTTATGTTCTCTGTGCTTTAAATAAACAAACTCGCATAAATATTTCACAAAAAATATTTTCCTGGAGCTACAAATAATAATCGAAGATAGTATGTCAGTCTGGTTTTTTTCAACACTTGTGATTTGTTGTTGACCATATAGGTCGTTTGACTCTATTTGCAAAATTATTTCAAGTGTCAGAATTTTGAGGTGATTATTTGTTTGTTCCGTGTTTAAATTTAGATAATATTGTATGGGTATGTGTATTTATTTTGCTTTTCTATATGCATATATTTCAATGAATTCATGTATGCAAGCTGAAGGTTTAAAAAGATCAGAAGTTTCGGCTTTTTCATACATTACAGTCAACTTAACCTCAAAAGTGCACAAAATGTATAATTGTATAGTTTAACAAGTTTAATCGGGTTTACAATAGAAATCAAATCATTAGTAACAAAAGTAATGAACAAATATTTTTATGCAATGAAATCAAAAATAAAAGCAATTAGTTAAAACAGAAATAGTGATCGCTGAACAGTGG
>CAKNWT010136230.1:0-12550 GCA_932066315.1 Andricus coriarius
CCTGGCAGGTTTGAAGGGTCATAGTCAGATTTTACGTAGTCTGCTATAAAACTGATCAGAGGGTTTCGAAAGAGCTTCTATTGATTAACGAATATTTAGAGGGTCAAGCCCAGAAAACAGCTTGAGGTGGCCTGTCAGGCCGGTTGCATCTAACGGAGGGTTAAAGCTAAGAAAAAATCAGTAAACATCTCAGAACGCTGTCTTCTATTACTCAGCTGTAGCCACGTCTCACGACCGTGAGATAGGTGGTTACGGTCTGTGATGGACTCAAGACGACGATCCGGCAAAAGTCTCGTGCACCCTTAGGGCACGGAGCGACCAAAGGATAAACGCCTTCTGCATTTTCCCCGCTAGTGTCTTATCATTTCATTGACGCGCAGGGATGCTTTTCAGGCTATTTACCAGTAAAAGCTGGGCACCTCCAAAAGCACCGATGATCAGAACGCCTGGCTTAACAGAATATTCTGGTTAAAACCGTCGCAACTCCCTTATAAGATACCTCTCCTTAATTGCATTCTCCTTGGCTGCGACGTTCTTGTTTACTGTTGCCGAAAATTGGATAACCAACATGGTTCGTTTCTCGAAATCAAGGAGAACTATGTCATTTTCGACTGCGCGACTGAAACAATTGTCGAAAATATGAAGTTCCAGTATATCCGGCACTTCTCATTTTCGACAATTGACTCATTTCCCTATGAGCGTTTGCCGGAACGGTATCAGGGCTAATGCCGCAAGAGTAACAGAGATAGTAATAAAGCACTCTCAGTGCCGCATTGTACCTCTGGATGTACACCGTTCCTGCATGAGTTGGATAACTGGATAGTATGTATCCAAAGTGCTCGGGGTCTGCATGACACGCTCTGCAGCTATCGTCGGGAATACCTTGGCTCAAAATGTTACTTGGCTCCGTTCCCGATTTCAAGCCGGGCGATTTGAGGAAAGTTCGAGATGTTCGCGAAAGTTTTTTTCCTGTGCTTTCTTGATACGGGCCTTCAGGAGTGTGTACTCCAGGTGGATAATTTTTTATTAATTTTGCTCGTCCCTGATATTGAAGTCAAGGCCAACTGTTTGAGGAACCTCCTCCGTTGATTTATAGAGAAACGCTCCTTTGCCCACTTCTTTGTGTTTCCTGATCATTTTAAGAAGAAGGTCTCGTCCATTTGCTACTATATGTGCTGTACCCAGAATAATCCTGTTGTGAAAACATTCATGTTTAAGTATTCCGCGACCACCTTGATGGCGTGAGCTTTAAAGTCGCGGAACAGACGACTTGAGATGCATGCATTTTTCCATGTGCATAGCCTTTCGGGACCCGATATCGAGGGATCTGAGCTCACGCTTCGTCCATGGAACCACTCCAAATGAATAGAGTACTACTGGGACGGTGAGCATGTTCGTCGCAGATACTTTGTTCCTCGCCGTCACTTCGGAAGACCATATCCGTCATATGAGACGTTTGTATCAGCATCGGAGAGTATCCTTTATAGATATCACGTCCTGAATGCGGCTTCGTGGCACGTCCAGGTAGATATCACAGGTCCGATTATTATTATCATTATTAGGGTCAGACAAATTGCCCATCTTTGGAAGGAGCACTGTGCGTCCTTCCACCAACCACTCCGGAATAGGCTCTTCCAACTTCAGATATGAGGTAAAAATGCGGGCCGGATGCTGGTGGGTTGAAGGTAACTTCTTCCACCAGAAGGTCTTGATACCATCTGGCCCCGGAGCGGAATAGTTCTTCATGCCTCTTAGTACTTTCTCTACCTCCTCGGTAGTAGTAGGTAGGCATGACTCCTCAGGTGTTATGCGATCACTGCACAGCTCCTTGAAACTATTTATGTTCTTTGTGTCTTCATTTAGTGGATTCTGGACTTCGTAGACTTTTCTCCGAAAAGCCTCGATCTCATCTGGTTTGGGTGGGTTTTCGACAGTAACTGGAGGGTCTTTGAAGATTCGGGATGGGTCAGAGAAAAACTGTTCATTTCTTCTGACCCACCTCTCCCTCGGCTTTAGACTTCTCCTACCGTCATATAGTATCCTTATTCTGTCAACAATATGCTGCTTGATAGTCAGCAGCTTTAACTTGTTGAGTGTGTGATGACGGATCAGCAGTTCTCAGGCGGACCGTCGGACCCTAGCAGTGAAATTCCTGCCAGACGTGATATAGTTAATCTCACAATGAATGCGGGACGCGTACTGTGTCTGTCCAGCCTATCTTTGTGCGGAGTTAATGCATTCGTCTTTTGATCTTATGATCAGCTGTTGGTTTTGTTTTACAGTTTGCATTCGCTAAAGTTCTCGCTGCATCATACGCACTGCAATTGATGGTGCTTGTAGTGCTTCGCAATGCAAGGATAAGGCTGCATACTGCAAGAGGTCGCTCGGGATCCCAGAGCCACCGTTTAAGACACCTCATAAAAAGCTCCAAAATGACACGTAAAAGAAAATGTAGAACAGTGAAACTTATTTAGCATGAAGAATACAAGAAAGCAAATCTAATCAATGTTGATTGACGGTGTTTATCGGGTCCGCGAGATAATGATATTTTGTTTAATGGGATGAATAGAGGACACTCTTCGGAGATGTTTACTACTTTTTTTTAGTTTCTAACCTTGTAGTAAATGCGTGGGAGGAAAAAGTACATTAACTCGTGCTTGTTAGGTCGCAAAATGAGGGCGCTTGCTCCTAGTAGGGCACTGCAGTGGTTATTAATTCTATTTTTTAATTATTTGTGTGTGAGTGTGTGTTTCGGTTTTGTGCGGATTCAATCGGATTTTTTTTTCTTGAGACTTTGAATCATTTTGATTAATTCGGAATTAATTTTCTTCAATTCGCCGAGACTATTTTAAGTTCTCAATGAGAAGGTATTGATTTTATGTGAAAATCGACTTTCGCACATTTTATCAAATCTCGACGATTTCAGACGTCTGCTTTTATCAATCGAAAATGTTTTTTGCAATATAAAAAATTCCGTTTTCCAGCAAAACTATACGAGATACGAAAAAAAATAATAAGAAGAAAAATTCTTCATCTCAAGAAGATCTAGAAATTTTCTTGAAACAATTTTTTTGATAAGACCCATAGTTATTGTTTTAATTGTGAAAAATTTTATGTAAAAAAATGCAATTTTCCGGGAAAACAATGCAAGCTACGAAAAAATGGTTAGCCAAACTGTAAATCTAAAAAAAAACCCAAATTTTCTTCAAAACTATTTTTTAACACGGCGCATAGTTTTTGTTTTAATCGTGAAAAATAAAATTAAAATTGTCAATTTTTGGAAAAACAACACAAGATATGATCAAATGTTTAATGACAAAATTATTTGGCTAAAATGGATCTACAAACTTGCTTTAAATCATTTTTTGATAAGACACGCTGTTTTCGTTTTAATTGTGAAAAATGAAATGAAAAGTAAAAAGTTTAAATGCATGGAAAAACGACACACGTTGGGTATGATAAAATGTTTAACGGCACCAATTTTCACCTAAAACAAGGAAGGAGCTTTAAAAAAAGAGTATTCACTCAATCACCAAATTACAGTTATTAATGGTTTGACCTTTAATTCTAAAAGGATTAAGCATAAATGCAGGGAAAGTGCGAGGTAAATATATTATCGAGCGCCAAGTGCGATTTCCGACAGATGCACGCCGCAACGTGCGCACCACGCATGGTCCTTTAATAAGAAATTTAAAAAAATGTAATGCTCTCCTCATTATGCAGGCACAAATTTAGGTACAATAGAAAACGTTTTCACTCAACAGAAATATACCGGGAATATTTTGTTAAGCTAGTCGTCCTGATCATCGGTGCTCTTGAAGGTGCCAAGCTTTCACTGCTTAATAGCCTAAAAAGTATCCCTGTGTGTGTGGGAAGTTATTTGTCATAAGGGCAAACATCTCAACATACTATTGATGAAATATATTGCAAAAAGTTCCTGATAACTGAAATGTCACCAAAAAATATTATCGCCTTCAAGTAAGAGTAAGTGTGTCGCTTTGAATGTTTTTTGTCTATCAACGATGCGGATACAGAATTCATTTTTTTTTTTTTTTAATAAAACTGTAGGGGAGATTTTTGACTCCCAAAAGAGAGTTTTCACCCCTATTAGAAATACGACTTTCAGTAAATAACAGCTTCTAGCAATTCTCAAAAACAACTCTTACAACTTTCATCCAACTAACGTCGCCAACTGGACAAATAAATTAGATTCGACTGTTGATTGATCGGTGCTCAGAAATCTCTATCATCTCCGACTCCTGGGCGAAGAAGCTCAAACTTCTTCTTCAAGAAGGCTGTGTGTGTATGTAATAAGGATGTATATCCTAATCTAGGGACGTGCATATGAGGCACTCCTTAGGACGGACATCAGTCATTGTGACGTCATGTATCAATCTGCATATCAGCGTGAAGACTAACGCTCTCATGGCTTGACAGGCCACAACTTATCAAGTAGCCGTCATCACCCTTAATTCTGAGTAATCTTAGCTAGGAGGCTTAGTTCTGGCTAATTTTTTACGGCAAACGATATTTTGCTGAATTCTAACGGGCCAAAATCCAGCAACAGGTTACAGGTTTGCTCCAATATCTACTTCTCATGATTGTTGCCTTGAAACAAATCCGTTCTCAGGGTGCTGTCACCATGCTTATAATACTGCGGGCGAAATGTTCTTGATCTGGCATTTAATCCCTCGACTGAAAGTATAGTGTTGTTGTATGATGTACGTTTGGTATTATTATTGGTCAGTGGACATTTTCATTTTCGGGCGACTCTTTTTAGTCAATTGTTTAACGTCATTATTTCTCATCACTCTGTTCCAATCTACTAAGCTTAGTTATTTTCAGAGCTATCGGAAACAAACCTTCAAAAATGACTGGGTGTCTAGTTTTTCAACCCACTCATTATCATCGGTACTCCGTACCGACCAAAATGACCTTATTTCATTGATAAGGACACATATAATAATTAATTTGAAGTGGCGTCAATCAACTTGTTGTCGAAAATTGACGTGCAATTTGGCAACGTTACCAACATTTTCCACCGATTTGGTGGAAAACTTACGAAATGAATATTTTCCATGCCAAGATGGGTACCAGCGTGATAAAATACATACATGAAGGCAGATTGCTTCCAACTTTCGTTTAATGTGCAAATTTATAATAGGTTTCTAGCGTTGCATTAGAGCCGAGAAAGTCTGTGACCACGCTCTACTTCACTCGGTTTCCGAAAAGTCTTTAAGTATGTCCTAGTCGGTGAATCTTTTGTTTTTATCGTTTCGGATCATCTCGTGATTTCGAGGGAGAAGTCGTCTACTTATTTTAAATTTTGACGTTTTAGATGTTAAATATTTTCAAACTAATACGAAGTTGATAAGAATTTTAATTCAGAAGTTGACACTGGAAACGATTTAGCTAATCAGGAGTCTACGATCAAGTGCAATATAATTGTATAAAATATATTTTGAAATTTTGCAAGGTCTATATTTTAATAAATTTTTTAATATTCTAGAAAAACTAAAATAATAAAAAATTTCGTTTCAGCAACAAACTGCTTAGAAAACAACTATCGGATACTCAATAATACCTTACGCTGGAACAAATTTTAGTTCAAACAAATTATTGCATATAAACAATTAAAAATACCGACGTAGTAAATTTCTTCTGGGTCTCACAGACCCCCGTTTACAGCGGAAGGGTTAAAGTAATGTTGAAATCTATTCAAAAATTTGCTGATGATTATGAATCAAATTTGCTTCCTCATAGAGGAAGCTTTGTAATGGTAACATTTTCCAAAAAATTTAAATTAATTTAATTAAACCTTCCTCAGTTTAAAAATGCCTAATACAATCTTCTAAGCAATTGCCCGGATGTCATACTTTTTTTGAACACGATTAACTTGAAAACGGTTGCAAATAAATTGATGAAATCTGGAGGGCCCATTTTCACCACTAATATCTTGAAACTGGCCGAAGGATTTCTGAAAATATTTATTAAATTTTTTGTAGCACTCAATAATATTTTAAAAATCGGTGTTTTATAATAAAACTGTTTTCACTAACCTAATTTAAAATGGGGTTGTTGCATATTTTTAAATATTTTTTGTTGACAGTTAAATTAAAAGAACACTATAAAATGAACGCAATTTGGAAAGGAAATTTTTTTCAAATAAGTTTTTTTTAATGTTTAAAAAGTATATTTTTTTAATTTTTGTGGGAAAATTTGATTGGTTCCGTACATATCCGGAAGTAATTCAGTTTGAGTAGCGCGGTTGTCCAGTTTATGGGGGAATCAATATGGCCGCTAACTATTGCAAGGGTAAATAATAAACATAACCTATTTAAAATGCCTGGAATTTTACTAAAACCAGGATTTGTAAAGTGTCGTGACAGTGCGAATGTGCCAAAATTCGACATGTGTATGGTGAGGCATTTTTTCTCATCGAGCAGAGTTGAGGGTCATTCATACTCGCAATCCTCGTAGTCACTCACATTAACCTCTGCCGACATAATTTTATGTGGGCAGAGGCTTTAGGCAGAGGTTTGAGGAGGAAAAATCATCTCATAATTCCGACATGTGATTGACAAAAATTTGAGGTTATCCTTGGAAACATCTCACTCTCACGCACTTGAATGATATTATTCATTACTATGTTTTTAGGTTTTTTATTTTAAGCAAAATTGTATTTTTTAGTGAGATTTGTTTACGACTGGCTGCTGCTTTTCGACAATTTTAAGTAAACAAATATCACTGTTAGAAATTGTACATTAAATTTTCGCCAGCTGTCTGCTAGATACATCGTTAGTCAATGGATCATTATTCTGCTTGGTTACGCGCTTTTTAGGAAGTAACGTTTCAAGGTCACAGAGTTTTTGAAAAGGGGTTCGATACTTTACTTTAACATTTTTTTTCTCGACAATGAAGTATTCAATAACAATTTTAAATGCACTAAAATGTTCAGAATGTTATGCAGTATTCAAAAAATATATCACCTAAAATTCATGCAACGACCCCATTGATGCCAGAACGGAAAAGATTTCTTGATTCGAGGCAAATCGATAGACCTATAATATTCATACACTTTATTGAAAAATACGGAAGTTATGGTCATTTATATCATATTAAAAATCGATTTTTATATTAAAAATGTTCTCATTCTCATAATTTAAAGTTGATGTGAGAATAGAAAAGATGTGATCATTCGAGACTAATCGATTGACTTATAATATTGATACATTTGATTGAACAGTAAGGAAGCTATGGTAATGCGTAATATTTGAAAAACACGGGTTTTTATAGTAAAATTTGTTTCATTAACATAATTCAAAATTTATGGAATAACGGAAAAGATTCCTTGATTCGAGGTAAATCGATTGACCTATAATATTAATACAATTTATTGAAGAGTACAAAAAAAAAAAAAATGCATCCACTTTGAATTATGTCGACGAAAAAAAAAAACCATTTTCGTCGACATAATTCAAAGTGGATGCATGAGTAAAAAAGACTTTTTGATCATAAATTTTCAAATAAAATAATTCTGACAATTTTTGTTAAAAAATCACAAAGCTGGGAAAGGAATAGTGTGCGACAGAACTTTTCCGTTCCCTTTTCCAGTTCGAAAAATTAACATTTAAAATGCAAAATTTGATTTTTCTGGTTTGTCATTGTATTTTAAAAATTGTTTGTATTATTTTGTAATTTTGTAATTGTTGTACATTTGTATTTTTAAACTGATCAAAATGAAACTATAGTTTGTTTATTATTTAAAAAATCACTAATGCTTCCTCTATGATGAAGCAAATGCATTTTGCTAACGGGAAGCAAAGTGCTCGTGAAATAAGCACCATATAATTATAAATAAAAACAAAGTGGAATTACTCGAGGTCGAATTCACAGCTAGTTTAGTATGATTATGCTTGGAAAAACATCAATATTTCAAAGTTTTAGGCAATTTATATTTTATATCTTTGAAGATGGTCAATAGATTTTCAATAATTGAAACTTGTGATAATTTATTAACTATATAAGGCATTATTTCTCAAGTGTAACCACTCAAAAAATCAACGTTGATCGATCTAAATCAAACTTGGGCAAAGTGTTGTGCTATTGGATAGTAGTTTAGAAGGAAAAGTTTTATCATTTGGATAAATATTTACTGTGAGGGAGGGGCTGCAAACTTTGGGATTTTCGTAGATATCATCTATTTAGGTGATTTCTAATTCTTCCTTTCCACTGATCATAAGCATATTTCAGAAAAATTAATATTTTTTTCCTTCAAAAATGAAAGTCAAGAACAAGTTCGACTTTTTTGGAAAAGGCCTCTTTTTATATTTTTTATCTCAAAAGAAATCTTAGGTTTTTATATTTAAGAGCGTTGAAGTTATGATTCGTTTTTAAGAATATAACATCTGTTTTGGCGATTTGTAACTCTTCTAATGATAACAAAAAATGTTGTTCAGTATAGGTTCGGTAGGGATTTTCACGCCCTTTACAGTGGCGGTAACCATTTAAAAAAATATATATATTTGACCTTCTAAGTGGAAGGTAAAAAATAAATTTGGCTGTTTTCTTGGAAGGACATTTTCCTAAAGAAAATAACTCGAGCTTTCTTTCTAGCTAAAAAAAAATAAAAAATAGCGTCCTTCTATGAAAAAAATCACATTTATTTTTGAAATATTTATTTTTTCAAAAAATGCTTATGATTAATGGAAAGCGCGTGAAACCCTCTATCAAAACTATCCTAGAAAAAGTTTTTTTTTAATGCCATTAGAAGAGATAGAAATCGCCAATACAGATGGTTCTATACATTCTCAAGAACCACTTATCGCTTATTTTCAAAAATAGAAAATAAAAATCCCATTTTTCAAGCTCAAAGCCCTTAAAGGGAAAAACCTAAGCTTTCTTTTGAGATAAAAAATGAAAAAGGCATTTTTCCCAGAAAAGACAAATTGCTTTATGACATTCATTTTTGAAGGTCAAATATTTATTCTTTTAATCGCATTTAGAAGAGTTAAAAATCATCTAAATAGAGGATATGCCTACTAAAAAAAAATAAAAAATCATCAGAAAAATGATTCAGGACTTATGACCATTTCCTTCCACTTTTGTTACGTTTCTCGAGGGAAATCGTCAGTAAAAGTCGGATTTCGTGAAAAAATGTTCAGAAATCGTCAGAACTGGGGTTCGAAGGATAATCCTTTTATCAGGGTTCCCAGAACACAATGCCATAAAACATAATCCCTTTTATATTTCCTAGGTTATTTATATTATTTATTTATATTTATTTATGCACATTCTTTTTCTTATATTTAATTATTAATATTTATATATTACATGACTGAAGATGAATCTGAAAACTAGTGAGACTCATCAGGAATTGTAAGGATGTTCAGAAACCGTTAGAACTTCTGACCATTTGTGACGATTCCTGACTTTCTTAATAGGGATCTACGAAAATCCCGAATCTTACACACTCTTCTGCACGGTAAATATTTATCCGAATAACATAATGATTTCCCATATTAAGCATGATCCAAGCTTTGTCTTATTTGCGAATAGTTATCATTCAAATTCACATAAATTATTCCTATTAGCGTTTTGAAATTACCTGCAATCGTTGAGAACGATTCGCTAACGCGTTTAGAAATTATTTGAATCGAAGTGTTGAGTGATTTAACATGAGCTCTTATGGGAAAAGGAAATGATCGTACTCTTAACTGAAGATAAAAAAATTATTTTATGAATAATTTCTTCTGGCACTTCGCGAACAGTTGTCTAAGTATTAGCGAAAATTTTTGCAACATCTGAAATTTATTTGCTTGCTCATTGTTTTAAGAAGGATGCTCATTCGCTCTCTGCATAAGGCGGTAAGAGAGGGGAGTGACGAGTGACCGATATTTGCTTTTCTCTATTTCTGTAGACATTCCTGGTTTATAAAATAATCTAAGAAAAAATAAATGATCCTGCGATAGAAAGTATAGAGCGTGGCAACTCCGCATATCAGTTAGCTTAGGAGCGTACTATTAAAAAGCGCTTTAAGTAGTTGAGGGCCGTATGTTTATGCAACGGAAAATATTTTAGCGTGTATCAAAAGCTTCACGATAGTTATTCCAAAATATTATTGGTTGATTATACAGGGTGTCCCAGTGCTCAAGGTACATTTTTATATTTTTGAATTCCTCATAAAAAATGGAGTTGAAAATAATAGTGAAAATTTCTGGTAAAGTTAATAATTAATGAGTAATTAACAATGAAAGATTAACCAGTCGAAAGCATGCGTTAGATGGACGACAGTCCATGTGTTACTGGTGAGGGTGAGTGCGCAAAAGAGTAATGTTAAATTTGCAGGAGGTTATGAATATCAATGGTGCAACTTCACACGGCAACTGAGAGACGAATTTCTCAGAAAATATATTTTCCTTCAGAATACACGTTGAATTAATTTAACTTCCTTCGAGTATTTCTAATTCTTTTGAAGCAGAGTTGCAAATAATCGATTAGATTTTTAATTCAATTAGGCCTTAATTATCAATTAGCTTATAATCTTTAATTATACAAATTTTCATTAAGAATTAAAATTTAGTTTTAATTCAATTTTATTTAATTGACAATTAAAATTTAATTTTTAATTACATTTTATTCAATTGACGATTAAAATTTAATTTTTAATTAAACTATTTTCAATAGACAATTAAAATTTATTTTTTAATTGAAATTGGTTTAAATTAAAAATTGAACTTTAATTTTTAATCAAATTTTGTTCTTTCTTCTTTATTCATAATGTGTCCCCTGAGGGTTTACATGACCTCCGTTTCTTACAAGACCATCTACAAACTTTATATTATCTTATCCTTACTATTTACAATTATTTACAACTATTTACATCAGTTCTTATATCTATCTCCTTACTTCTATATTCATATAACGCAATTTAAACGCAATTTTACTGTCGGAAGAAAGAGCGAGCAATCGAAAGCGAGAGAGCAAGAGAGTTAGCGAGTGAGAGCGAGCGCATCCGCATCTTAATCTACTTATACTATTACAATAATAGCTACTTACAGAACTTTACGCTTCTAATATATGCGACTTCCGTTTCCTTTTTCCTTCACATTCCAATCTCTTCTATCTCATTCTCATTTTTCCATTTTTCCATATCCATTCTTTCATTCTTTCTCCTTCGCCCCTCTAGCCCCCTCCAACTCCATCATCCACTCCTCACCCATTCCATCCTCCCCTAGAATCTTTACTACATTCTCTTGCCAGCTTCCTTTATCTTCCATTCCTCTCCTACATCCTTCCCATACATGCTCCCAGGTTTCCTCCTCCCATTCACATATTCTGCACTTTCTGTTCTCTTCATTTTCCCAATACATCCCCTCTTTTACCTCGTTTCCCAATCTAAATCTTGCTATTCTGGTCCACCTTCTCTCTCCCCATCCCTTTTCTAAATACTTTGGTACTCCTTCCTTTTTTATCATCTTATACCATTTATTATATTTTGATCCCTCAATCATTCCCCATCTTTCCATTAATTGTCTTTCCCTGTCCCTTATCTCCAATTCCTCATAGCTTACTCCATTCCCCTCTCCTACATCTCCAGCACTCTCAAAACTCAGTCTCAAATTGCCATGCTCTCTTACCCGCTCTAGTACTTAATTTATCCCTCTGTGCTTCTTCTCTCACCATATATCCAGGCGTCCTCCAGTCTACTCCTAGCGTCCATCTTATATACCTTTCTTGTAAACTCTCAATCTCTTTCCTTTCCCTCCACCCCCATATCTCGGCTCCATAACCTAATACCGGCCATACCAACGTATCAAATAACCACATTCTCCTTCTCCAATCTTTCTTGAACCTTCTTTTTCCTATTCCCCATATCTGTTTCATTATCCCTGCCGCTTTTTTTATCCTTTCTCTTATATGAGCTCTATGATCTCCATTACTTTGCAAGGTATATCCCAAATATTTAAACTCCTTTACTTCTTCTAACTTTATTCCCTTCCATCTCCCAGTCCATTCTTTCTTCCTCCTCCTTTTCTAAACCTCATTACCTTTGTCTTTTCTACATTTAAATTCAACTTTTTCCCATCTAAATATTTCTCCAATCCTGTAATTAAACCCGTCATCCCTTCTTCATCCTCTGCCATCAAAACTATATCGTCCGCGTATGCCAGTGTATATATCTTTTCCTCTCCCATCCTAACTCCTCCCCATCCCTTTCTCATCATTTCTTCTTCTAAATCTGAGATCAATATATTAAATAAAAGTGGGCTCAGAGGACATCCTTGCCTTACTCCTCTCACTAACCAGAAACTATCTCCTACTTGCTCTCCCACCTTTACCCTGCTTTCAGTCTCTCTGAAAATTTCCGATACTCTCTTTATTAAGCCCTCTCGTATACCCTTTTTCACCATAACTTTTTCTATCTCGACTCGGTCCAAGGAGTCAAACGCCGCTGTTAAGTCTACGAATACTGCTATCATTGCCCCTTTCCCCCTTTTAATCCTTTTATTTATCAGATAATTCAGAACATATATATTGTCCATCACCC
>CAKNWT010136245.1:1361-14646 GCA_932066315.1 Andricus coriarius
AGTGAGGTATCTCCCTATATGCTTAAAATTTATTTGCGACTTATAGTTTTGTTGATAACAATGGGACAATGTTTAGTAACAATGCAATTGTTTAAATAATATATTTTTTTTTAAATTAAAAAAAAAACACCTAGAGATATGGCCGAGACGAATCCAGGGCTGTTTTCATTTTTTCGATAGGCCTAATACTTTGATTTTAATTGAAGGTACAAATTTCAAATCTATATGCATAGCTAACTTCTGGGTCGTAATAATTGACCAGTAGGAACGCTTCCTGTATTGAAACTTCACAAAAAAATTATTAGTGTTCTAATGAATACGTCCAAGTAGATTAATTACCATTTTACTTATTTTTATTATTCAACAAAAGATAAGTGTAAATTTAAAATTTGACGGAGAATGACCCAGATACGTAAGTTTATAGGCTCTGTTTGAACAATGATAAGAAACTGCTTCGCAATAGCCCATATACAAAGTTGGCACAATCATCAGATTGTTTTAGTTCGCTTCTTAATAATGTTCATTTTACTTGAAACACTGTAGCCTAAACATGGCGTCGTATAAGAGGTTTTTCGCGTTAATACTTATTATAAAATTGGTTACCACATCATCAGCATTTAGGGCCAGAACCAGAATAGTACCTGAGGGTCAAGCATCCAATGGGCATGATACGGTAATAGGAAGAAGAGCTCCAGACGGACTTGACCATGTTGCTTTTGTAGATATAGTACATAGACCAGCCATACCATTCTGGACAGTTCAGCATGAGGAGACTTTCCATACCCAGAGACAAGAAATAATGACTCAGGTTCGTGTTGAAGATGTTACAATGGTTGTTACTGGAGGGCGCGTTCAACGAATCAATAATGGACCAGGATTTCAAAATGTCACCCTGAAATTTTACAGTGAGTGGAACTCTGGAATTGATAAAATTGTAGTGCTGTACGGTATTTAAATGCAACCTGCCAATAAAAGTAACTTGCATGTGCCTCCAACCTACTTTATTTAAACACTGATCAGAAACTTTTACAATAGCCTGAATAATGTTTACAACCCTAAGATTTTTGCTACTTTTTTCAAAAACGGTCTAAATTAATCCTGATTAGTATATCAAATTTAAGAAGGCAAATTTAAAAGCGAAATTTTGTTGGTGCGCAATATATATTTGTTATAACACCCACATGATTTCAGCCTATTTTCATAGCTGCGGAGCGGGCCCACAAACTCGCTTCTCGAGCGGTGAGTAGAAGAATGACGCTAGCGAAAGAATATGGCTTATGCCTTATATAACGTTAGTTTATGAACATCGTTTACACACTTTTTTAAAGGTTAATTTCTGCAGCAGGGATACTATGGCATGAAATTGTCGCCGCTTATGGATTTTACTGGAACTTCTAAAACTAACCTAACATTTTGTATATCAACTGCCGGTCAACGGTCAAACGTGTTGCTTGGATTACTGGGTTTATGCATTTTGCGGCCCTATTGACACCGAATCGAAAAGAGAGATTTTGGAACCGACCCGTAATAATAAAAAGTGCCAAAATCATAAGGGGTGTTAAAAAAAGTGTTGTGTATGACTCGGTGGAGATCTTTCCTACTTTCTACGGCTTGGAAATGTTCTCTGCACTTGTATACGGCCCGCGACTGCGCATTTGTCTCGGCGAGTTGTAACTACTTCAACATTAATTAAGAAAAACTTTGCCTATTATACAGTTTCTTTTCATAGCCGAAAATTAAAAAATCAACAATATCCTGTCCCGAGAAAACTACTACTACCACCACCTCCATTCACCTAAAAAAAATTTAATTCTAGGATCTGATAGTAACGTAACTCATTCTTTAATACCTTGTGCACAAGTTATTTAAAAAATGTTTGAAACCAAGACCAATTTTTCCTAATTGATGAAAAACTTATTTTTTATAATAATAAATACAATAGTACGAAAACTATGCAAGTGCATATTTTTAATTCCAATTTTATAGCAGTATTTAGTCATGTTTACAGACTTCATTCATTTATTTATTTGTATAAAACTCTATTATGCAATAACAGTACATCATTATCGTGATTGTCGACTTCGATGGGCCTTTGCACTCTATTTTTATATCCACATGGAAGAGTGTCTATTGAACCAGGAATCGTCAGTCTTTTGCCATCATGTCAGCTGAGAGCAACCTTATCTTGTTTAATCGAGTGCACCTCATGTATTCGACTTTGGATTAAATGTTGAGCGTGGACCAGGTTTTGGCAAGTAATTAGATACTGCTTTTAATAATCGAATGTCATTAATCTTAAAATAGAACCCTTTACTCCTTTAGCTTTCTTTTTTATTCCCTCTTCAGCCAAAATTTTCAATGCATGTAATTTTGACCTCAAACAAATAAATTTAGTTATTATTTTCATTTTTCATCACACACAATACTTTATTGTTCAAAAGACCTATTCTATAAACATTATTTGGTGAATAGTCTGAAGTATCTTTGTGTGAATGTCTTTTAATATAATATTAGACGTTGGGAACTGTGAGTGGATATATTAAACTGTCTGTGTCTCTATACAGTAATTTTGCATTATTATAAAACGTGTTTTTGATATAATTATACTGAAAATAATAAATTATCATTTCTGACACGTCAAGAACTGCTGTGAATCCAGTGTAAATTGGTTTATGGTAATTCATTTTTGATTGATTCATTTTAATAATAACCAGGTCTTCACCGAATATGGTGCAGCTATGAAAATTAGGTCTTGCGATTAAATTTTTCGTACAATACCGCTCCTATTATTTTGTTAAAAGCCTTATGCTTTCTAACATTCTCCATAGATTTACCAGAAACTGAATTATTCATTAATTTATAAAAGTTTTTCTCGAACTTATTTACAGATTTTTTCTTACATCTGTATTTACGTCACGGAGTAATAATAAGGAGACCGATCATGCTGTACAAAGCGCCTCGAGTTTTGAGTGTGGTATCTGTACGATAATTGAAGTAGTGGCGCATGCGCACTACGATATACAGTCCAAGCTCCGAGCAAGGCCGTTTTCGGGGCTGTAGGGGAGTATAATTCCAAGAAGCCATAAACCCCCACTCTAAGCGCGGTCTCGCTTGACTGCGTGGAGAAAAATTCAGCTGACCAACTCCGAGTAAGGCCGCGCGTCGGGTAGGTTAAAAATCTATCTCGAACATCGTTTTATGTACCTAGTGTACATTACATGTGTACAAAAGTGATTTATATTGGATTATTTCGTTATAAGCCCGAGCTTAAAGGTATGTAAAACATTAAAATCGATTATTAGCTATGGTATGTTCGATTCTTAGAAAACAAAGCGTCAAAATGACAAATATTTCACCTCACTTTTAACGTAACCTGTGAAATCTCGTGCAGTACATTCATAATTAATTACTGTGTCGTATTGCTTGTTTTTTTTTTTAACAAAGAGAAAATCAAACATCGAATTGTCAATTATAACATAAATTTGATGTCACTCGTGTAATCTTATTATTAATTATAAGAATACATGTAAAACTCAAAGAAAAAAGAACAATGTAAAGCTTTTTTTACAGTAGTAAAAATACATATTCGTTCATTTGAAATATGGATTTTCACTCTTTCCCACGTTTTGTACTACGCAATAATACTGCGAACAGTTTTTTCATAGAAACGCATATTAAATGAGCTGAAATCAGACATCTAATATCTTTTGAACGCGATTTTGTAATTTTTCATGGTTTTCTTCGGGTTTTAACGTTCACATTTTATGTTGAACATTCATCCAGAACATCTTTATCCAAAGCCTTTAAATATTTGACGAAACATAAAATAAACAATGATTAGTTAGCCCTATAGTACATAAATTTGATTTTATATCAAAGCAAATTTTTTTTAAGTGGACTACAAATAATTTTGAATAACGAACAGTTTTCCTGATATTCTAGGCAAATGCGAGTACTTCTATTAAGGTCAGATGAAGCCGCGGGTTATCATTCGTTGTGAATAAATTCAAACAGTGCTTCTAAGCCCACCTTAGCAAATGAAAAATTTTCACAGACCCCAAAGATTTACAAAGATAGTAAAGTGGAGTCGTCTGACGGTATATTTACTCATGCTGAAGGACTTGGATGATACTTTAGCAGCGAGGGTGACCCGTGTATACACTGTATATAAATCGCTGCACCTGATGGTACATGTTTTTGGTAATTGATTGCATTTACATTTAAATTTGTTTCTAATAAACATTCTATATGACCGTAAATACAAAATGAGACGTTTTCTTTATATCTGTGAATTTTAAATTATAAAATTGTATCCCTGTCTTCTGGTAGTATAACCCTTGCATTGTTTTGATCTTATTAACTGTCAGTTTGTTAAGAAGGCAACATTCGCTAAGGGCTGCCAATTCCTAAAATGTGTCAATCTTCGCTTCAGCGAAAATTACTAAATCATCCATAAAAAATTCCTCCATAGTAGAGGTGAACAGAATGAAAGATTGCGGACTTAATGTTTCCCGATGCAAAAAACCCTCTGATATTTCTATCTTATCAGAACATTCGTCACCTACCTTAACACTAGAAGTACCGGGATTTTCTGCCACCTTTGGTTACCACGAGGGGTCAATTGACCCCTACCTGGTTTGGGTGTCAAATCATGATTTTAAACACTTTTTACCTTTAAAAGTTAATGATAGAAGTATGCTATATTCACATTACATCGTTAATATAAGTCAAGAAGACTAGTGAGTTCTGAAAAAGTACAACAAAGGAGTGAAAATGCGTACCCCAGCGTAGTCAACCGACTTCGCTTCTGCTGCTATTGCAACGGCAAGCTAAATCCTTTCGTGCCGTTGTACTCCCGGATCCGAGTATACGCTGTAAATTTCAACTTAATGCAAATCGACTGTCCCAAAAAATAAGTCGCTACCAAATTTTTCCGTATACAGAGCGTATCAACTATATTTTACTTCGCTAAAGTGTCGTATCTCTATGTATTTTTAAATGGGGATACGACACGCTAGCGAAGCATAATACAGTTGATAGGATCTGTTTTTGGAAAAATTGATTAGTGACTTATTCTTCGGGACAGTCGAAATGTGGTTATTCCTAGCGCTTTACTATAAACGAAGATTGTTATACAGCGGTTGTAGAACTGATAGTCCGAAAATATGTTGAAGCAGAGTAGAAGAAGAACCGACCATAAATGCAAACTCCAGCAGGCAGTATATCGTCTATTTCCTGTTTAATAGAACAGCAGTAATAGTGTTGAGGATTAGAAATATTACACACACGTTATAGAAGCGATATAAATCAGACCTGCTGCGCAGAAGTGTAAAAAAGTAATAAAATACCAGCCAAAACGCTATAGGGGTCAATTGACCCCTGCCGGTAACCGACTATAAAAAGTCAATTTTTTTTTAAGTTTGCATCCAATATTTCCGAAAAAATCGCGGAGATTTACCACTTCAAAAATAGAAAGGGGTCAATTGACCCCGCCCGGTACTTCTAGTGTTAACACGTGTGTTCGCCAGATCATATAAATTTTTCATTATTCTAATGAATTTTGAACTCACCCCCAGGTTGTGAAGTTTATGCCAAAGTAGAGAGTGATTTACAGACGGAAAAGGCCCTAATAAAGTCAACAATAATCGCATTGAAATATCATCCTTTCTTTTGCATGCTATTTTGAACTAATGTATTTAAAATAATTATATTATCTGTGCACCCCCTCTCTCTGCGAAAACCGGCCTTAGATTCTGGAAATGTTTTACATTCGTCCTCACAATGTTTTAATCTTGTAGATAGAATTTGTGTTAAATCTTTTGGTAAGGAATTCAATAGAGTCATCGGACGGTAATTATTAAGATTGCAAGGATCTTGTTTTTTATGAAGCATGAACGTGAAAGGTACCGTCCAGCCGCTTGGAGTAGCTTCATCATACAATACTTAATCAAACAAGCATTTAATATAATGAGTCCAATTCGCTGGTAGTGCTTTGTAAAAATTGTTTTTTATTTCATCAGGACCAGAAGCCTTATTTAATTTAGCATTTCTGACAGCTGTTTTAACTTCTAAATGTGATATATTTTCATCCAGTAGAGGGTGTCTAGTATCAATAAAAATCGTAGGATCTATATAGTGTTGGTAAAATCGCATTAAAATAAAACTTGCCCAGCTGGTGATGTTTAAAGGAGTAAACGGGTTTTTGATATTTTGATATTTTCATGGGCAGTTAGAGTATTTTGAATAAATTGAAACCTTTGTTGATAGGTTAAGTTAGTGTTATTCTTTTTCCGATAACAAACTCTAATTTGTTGTTTTTAGCAAAATTCGTATCTTTAGCAGTCTTCAATATACTCGATAGAGCAGAATTAACTTCTTTACATTCATGATCAAATCACTGTTTGTTTACATAATTAACCTTGGATGGGTGTGATTTGTTACCAATCATATTAAAGTTTTTTGCGCCATCCTGAATAATTTTTATTAATATATAGACTATCAGCATTTTAATCTATAATATTAAATCATACATCAGGTGAACGACACATGGCCTCTAGGAAATCAAAATATTCATCTTTTTTCCAAAGAAAATATGTTATTGGTGAAGACGCACGCTCTTTGGTTCGGAAACTAGGATTTGCATCTAAAAATAATCAGACTAAGTGGTCGGACATAGTTATAGAATAGTCAACCTTCAAATCGAAGAGTAAGGCAAAATCTTCAACATTACACAAAAATAGATCAATAGCACTCTTTCCTGCAGACGCAACAAAGGTAAACTTCGCAGGATTGTCGCTAAATGATCTGCTATTAATTAGAATAAAATCATTATCTTCCATAGGGCTTACTAGTTTAAGGTCTTTTATGTTTTGTGATTTATTCAAGCCATTTGTTGACTACGTTTTTTATTGTGTCCTTTCATAAATCGAGTATAATCAACATCAGTAGCAGGTTTAAAACAAAAAATTCCAATTATACATTCACAGTCAGTTTCAAGAATCCTAATCAATATTTAGTACAATAACTTATCTATTAAATGACATTAAAAATTAGTTTGCCTAATAAAAAGGGCAATACCTCCGGTCGCTCTACCTTTCGAGTAATTTTTTATGGCAGTGGAATAAAAACAATGGAATTCGTTCACGTCAAAGGGATTGTATGAACCATTATAAGTTAACGAGATTTCTACTAAACCAACCGTGAATAGATTATTAATGTCAAAATTTGAATTAAAAAAATTACCATATCCATAAAAGTTCCAGAAGAGGCATCTACTTGTATCGCA
The DNA here is from genome assembly GCA_932066315.1 of Andricus coriarius. Classification (NCBI taxonomy): domain Eukaryota; kingdom Metazoa; phylum Arthropoda; class Insecta; order Hymenoptera; family Cynipidae; genus Andricus; species Andricus coriarius. The sequence goes on from CAKNWT010136245.1 coordinate 8,647, forward strand.
GGTTGGAATTGAGGTAGCATTGCTAGCCGTTAGTTTTTAGCAGGAATCCTTGAGTGATGATTGCTCTTTTGATTTCTTTTGCCAGCTTTTAAAAATGGTCTAGTGTTCTGGTTAGAGGACTGGTTACCTTGGGTTTCACAGAGGAGTCCCTTGACATCCGTAAATAAGGTGGCAGGCAGCTACGAAATGGTTTTAACATCATACCTTTTGCCGTCCACATAGAGGATGTTTTCTACAAGTGAAGCTCTGATGCTCTTACTCTTCCCAAATGTACATCTTCTGGCGAGACCTTGATATCTTTCGTGATGACACTTTTTATAGAAGAGTTGGCGTCCTCATAATCCTTTTCTACAATACTTAAAACAACTAAAGTCGAGACAAAAAGTCCTGACACCTGGCTTTGAAGGTTTATTACTCGGCGAGAAAAATCGCAGAATTTTGAGTCAAAGACAGGAACATTCTTCAACATTATACTTGTAAAATGATGTCAGTTTGATTTTCGTCAAGAATTTTTTTTCCCTGTGACAGAAAATGTGTGAAAAAAACAGGAGAAATGACCCTCAACTTTCAATACTTCGACTTTGAAGTCCTCCACAAGTAGAAAAATTGGTATCAGAAATTTCAAAAAATGTATAAGTATTCTTTAACATGTACTTTACAAATGGCAATTTTTTACATTCTCATAATAATTGAGAGGGTATTAGTTTTATGTGAAAATTGACTATCGCGGATTTCTTTAAATCTTGACGTTTCGAGACCCCTTGAATCCGGAGAAACAGGTTTTAGAATGGTGTCGTTCGTTGTCACCGTCGTTGTCGTTGTAATCTGTATACGGGATAACTTTTGAACGACTAATCGTATCAGGTTGTAATTTGGCACACAGTCTTAGGGGCCAAAAAGGAAGGTCGAGTTCATTAAACAGCTATTTTGAGTAAAAATTCAAAAAGAGCATTTTCAAAAATTTGCAGACAATTTTTTTTTTAAGATTTAAAAAAAAACGAAAATGAAAATTTTAAGCCAAAAAACGCACGATATGAAAAAAGGTAAGAGAAGAAAAACGTTGCTCTTTGAAAACCCTACAAGATTATCATAACAACTTTTTAAATTTTCTTGAAAAATCAATAATTCGAATTTTGATCGCACAAAAAATAATGAAAAATAAAAAATTCCAGTTTGCGGTCAAACCATACAAGGTATGAAAAAATATGAATAGACTAAAATTGTACACCGAAAAAGATTTAGAAATTCGTTATTAATCCCTTTTTGATAGGACGTGTTGCTTTTGTTTTATTTGTAAAAAACAAGATTAAAAATAACAAACCAAACGACACAAGCTACGAAAACAATGAATAGACAAAAGTTGTTCACCCAAAAAAGAACTACAAATTTTTCATTATTTTGTTTTTGATATAATACGTAGTTCTTGTTTTAATCGTGAAAAATAACATTGAAAATAAAAAAATTAAATTTTTGGAAACACGATGCAAGGTACAAAAAAAAATTAAAGAAAAAAGTTGTGCACCCAAAAAAGATCTATAAATTTGTCCTTAGTCATTTTTGGACGGAACGCGTAGTTTTTGTGTTAATCGTAAAAAATAAAATAATTAAATTTTTGGATAAACGACACAAGGTACGAAAAAAAATTAATAGAAAAAAGTTTTTCACCCAAAAAGGATCGACAAATTTGTGAATGATCATTTTTAGATAGGACGAATAGCTTTTCTTTCAATCGAACAAAACAAAATTAAAAATTAAAAAATTAAAATGTTGGAAAACGACACATTCGCGAAAACCTGATTTTTTTGGGTTCAGGATGTCTCAAAATGTGGACATTTGAAAAAAAAGGGGGTCAAATTTTTCACAAATCCAATACCTTCTGTGATGGAATTTAAAAAAGCTGTGGATAAATGTTTACAAAATAAAATCTCATATACAAAAGTTAACATTAGCTTAGTTCTACCTATAAGGAAGATAAATGCAGTGATTACATATCAATATGGGAAAAGAAAAGATACAGAACAAATTTTTTCCGTGTAAAGGCACCAATTACAGAAGGGAAGCTATTGTCCAAGGTCAAAGGTGAAATTATGATCTATTTTTACTATTTTAGCATGTACACTGTATTTTTATGAGGTTTCTTCCATGAATGATTCCCGCACTCGATTTCCCTTGTAAAATAAAAAAATAAAAAATTCCGCTAAAGTTTCTGAAACCGTTGAAAAATGTCAAAATGATCACAAGGAATTGATTTTTGTAGCAGTAGATAAAGGCAATATAACAGTAGCTGCTAATAAACATGATTATAAAAAACTCTTGATGACGTTTTGCAAAATAACGTCTTATATAAAAATCACGGAAATCTTGTGGTAAAAGCATATATGCTCTACCCGAAGTGCACAAAACAGATTTAAAATGGAGATTAATAGTGTCAACCATCGGATCACCAACGTATAATTTAGAAAAACACGTATCAAAAATTTTAAAACCTGTATCTGAAACAACAGGTTATTTTATTAAAAACAGTTGTTATATTAAAGAAAAATTTAAGAATATATATATATATATATATATATACCAAGTACACACTCATTACTATCGTTAGATGTGGTTTCTTTGGCTTAAAACCTTCCATGAGATTTAGTTTCAGATTGTATGGAAGAAAAATTGCAGGTATAAAAACATTTAACAAGCATATTGAATTTTGACATCCTAATAGCTGTCAGAACGGACATCATTGATACTATAGATTCTCATTCAATCAATAATTTCAACTGATAATATTCAAGAATTAAATAATACATTTAACAGCATAGAAGAATCTTTACAGTTTACTTTTAAACTAGAAAGTAACAATATTCTTAATATTTAGATCTGTCGATTATAAAAACAGACAATGGAGTTTCAATTAATTAGATTAATAAAAGGAGTAATAGATAGATGTATTAAGTTAAGATGTATTGAGTGATTTCAAGTTCAGGAAAGAAAGTTTAGATCAATTAAAAATTACGTTGCAACAGATAACTGTCCTCAGCCTTCTTGCTAGAGAAAACAATGAATATAAGAGGATAATTCGAGAGTTAATCTTTATAAATAATTGCAATAAATTATACATAAATTAAAAAATAGAAAAACTCAACATAAATCAATACCACCACAGTTTAATAAATTAACATTTGAGATACATATTGGCATAGCGCGCACTATTAATTAGATAGTTAAAATTTTTCTTACACCAACAATTTCTATATGACTTCAAAACATAGAGATAATTTTTAACTTATATCACTATTATCATTACTACAGGACATTACTACAGGTCTTTTGACAAGCAAACTTAATAGGTCGCAGTTAATGAAGCATTAGCAAAATCGTACACATGACTTTTTGCTTTGAAATAGAAAAGTCCAAAATAAGTTATTAAATTTGTAATTCTTCCATATTTATTCAAATATTAGAATAATCAATTTTGTTTGTAAGATAGTAATACATTTTTATTACTTTCTATTCCAGAATTATAGAAGAATGATTTCTTTTACAATAGCCGCTGTTAACGACAAATGTTTTTCATATCTCAGACTTTGACCTTTATGAAAGAATTGGAACAGCTCTGTTGTTCAAACTATGACAAGCACCTACTTCAGTAGCCTCTATATAAAGTTGTCACATTCATCAGATTCTGTTAGTCTCATTTTGATTTAAAAAAAAGTTTGGCTTGAAAATTAAATTGTAGACGAATTTAAAGTTATAGATTCCGTTTATTTTATCGAAGACTCCCTGGAATACGAATGGCGTCGTATAAGGAGATTTTCGCATTGATACTTATCATAAAATGGATTGAAACATCTTCAGCTGCCAGAACAGCAAGCCAAATAGTACCTCAGAGTACCGTACCCAACCGACCACTCTCTGGAAATGGCAGATTTGTAGCACCTTGGATAGCAGAAATAGAAGCAAGAGAAAGAGAAGAAAGAGAAGAAAGAGAAGAAAGAGAAAGAGAAGAAAGAGAAAGAGAAGAAAGAGAAAGAGAAGGAAGAGAAGGAAGAGTAGGAAGAGAAGGAAGAGAAGGAAGAGAAGGAAGAGAAGGGAGAGAAGGAAGAGAAGGAAGAGAAGAAAGAGAAGAAAGACTTGAACCCGTAAGTGCCATAAGGTTCCATCCGATTCATAGCGAATTAACACGGAGAGCGGGAGAACGAAGAAAAATAACTGTGTATACGGAAACTTTCAAAAGCCCGGGAAGAGAAGTAATTGCTGCGGTTTACATAAAAGATGTGGAAACCCGAAAAGACCGTACTCCTGGAGGCACTATTGAACTAATTGGTTTTAGTCAAGGATGTAAAGAGGTCACCCTGAGATTCTCGAGTAAAGTAGGCGCTTCAATTCAGAAACACGTAATGCTGTTCGAGGCAACTATTCACAATTAATTCTGATTGTTTTACAAAAATGAATGAAATCAAATCTTTAATTTTATTAGTGTACATACATGTAAGCAAATAAAACTGGTTTTCAAAATATTGACATCACTGGTATGTATATTTCTACATGCGTTCAATTTACTCCGTTTAAACACTGATAAGCTTAAGGGAATCTAGAAAATATCAAAAATTGAAATTAAAAAGATTTAAAAGTACGGTCGACTCTCATAAAGCGCGAGACGAAATTCGAGACACGATACTTAAATAATCCATAAATGCGTCTGAGACTCTAGAGATTTTTTCCGGGCGCTTAGTGAGGACCTCGGTCCTAAACAACGGGCGCTTTTTAAGAGTGTACTGTATAGTATAATCATGTCATCATACTTCCCTCACAGCAAGGTATATCGGTGGGATATCCCATTTAGCTCCCGCGATATCTCAGGCATATCCCAGGAGATCTCTGGGGCATCACGAATTATATCCTACGGGGCGGAAATCTCGATATCCTTGGAATGTCCCAAAGATATCTCAGAATATGCTGAGGATATCCCATTAATGTCCCAATTTTTGTAGTCCGGGATATCTCAAATTCCATAATTCGGGACATCCTATGATATTCGTACGATGTCTCATATTTATAATGCAGGATATGCCAAGGATGTCCCCAAGATATCCTAATTATATAATTTTATATAATCCTGGAAATTCATATATGTACCCTTTGCAAATAATTTACATTCTCTGTGTTTTAAATAAACATACTCGCATAATTATTTCACAAAAAATATTTTCTCGGAGCTACCAATAATAATCGAAGATAGTATCATAGTATGTCGAGCCGTCTTCATAACCTTTCAGTCCTGTTGAGTCTTGTCTTTTTCAACACTTGTGACTTGTTGACCATATAGGTCGTTTGACTCTTTTTGCAAAATTATTGAAGTGTCACAATTTTGAGGTGATTATTTGTTTATTCCGTGTTTAAATGTAGATAACATTGTATAGGTATGTGTATTTATTTTGCTTTTCTATATGCATATATGTGTCGATTTAAGTAGAACGCGCTACGTAGTATAATTTTTCTACATTACAGTTAATTTAACCTCAAAAGTGCACAAAATGTATAAATGTATATAGTTTAACGAGTTTAATCGGGTTTATAATGGAAATCAAATCATTACTAACAAAAGTAATGAATACAAATTTTTATTAAATGAAATGAAAAATAAGCTACAGATATCCGGTGATCCATATCTAACCTGTAGCGAGCTTTCATACATATACCTATTACATACATTATTATTATTATTATAGATTAGCAGTTCGAACTCGAAAGTTCATTGCCTCATCTACCCGAAACCGCCACGCATCTCTATCCTGTGCATCCTCCATCCAGTTTAAGTAATCATGTCCTAGTTCTTTTAGGTCATCCCTTACATTTTTCTCCCATCTGGTTCTCGGTCTGCCTAAAGGTCTCTTACCAATCGCTTTCCCTCTTAAAACTTGCGCCACTGTTCTTTCATTGCCCATTCTTGCTACATGTCCCGCCCATCTCAATTTACGCGCTTTCATTACTCTATTAATATTTGCT
>CAKNWT010136246.1:0-10606 GCA_932066315.1 Andricus coriarius
AAAAGTCTACTATTATATTTTTGGTTCAGAATTAATCTCTTTTGGACGAAAAATCTACTATTTGGTTGGCAACTTAATTATTCGATTGGAAATTCAATTATTTTGTTAAAAAGTCATCTTTTTGGTTAAAAATTCCACGCTTTTGTTAAAAATTCGTCTTTTTGGATAGAAAATTCATCCTTTTGTATTGAAAATTTATTTTTTGGTAAGTTATCTTTTTTGGTTGAAAGTTAATTTTGCTTCCTCATAGAGAGAGGTTTGTAATGACATAAATTTTCAAATATACTTTTTTGACATATTTTGATATAATTCGACCCCAGGAGCTCGAAAATAAAAATTTTTTAAAATGTCCGTTTTTGTGTAACTTTTTTCTGTGCACTATATCTCAAAAAGTAAAAGAGCTACGATCATGAAATTTGGATGAAGTGTAGCGCCGATTGATATCCAGGTCTGATAGGATTTTAAGCTAGATCGACGACTTAGAAGTAGTTTTTTCTTGCGTTTAGAGATTTAAAAAGAAAAATTTCACCTTGTTTATAGGTATAACAAAAACTTGTTTGATATTCAAAATACAACAATATTACAGTATTTGTTCGCGTCTCTGAGAAGCATCGGTCGACCTATTGTTGAAACTTTTATGACCCACCAGTACCTACTTATGAATTAAAAAAATGGTTTATTCTGTTTATATGAAAAAAACTTTTATGGTATTCAAAACACGACAATATTACATGTGGAGTATTTGTTCGCGTCCTTGAGACGCATCGATTGACCTATTGGTGAACCTTTTATGACCGACCAGTAACGATTTATGAAGTTTAAAAAAAATGGGTGTATTCTGTTTATATGAGAAAATCTTTGTTCATATTAGGAGTACTACAATACTGTATCTCAGATGTTTGTTTGCGTCTTCGAGACACGTCGAATGACCTATTAGCGAACTTTCTATAACCTCTTATGATCTAGAAATGCCGATTTATAAATTGAAAAAATATGTTGTTTATCTTGTTGATATAAGGAAAACTTCTTTTAATATTGGGAATACAACTATAATGTATATAATATATCTGTTCGCGTCTTCGAGACGCATCTATTGCCAAAATTAAGAACTTTTTATGATCTACCATGCCCTACCAATATCGTTTTTAAATTTTTCAACAAAATTAGTTTCCTTGTTTATAAGAGCATATTCTATATTGGTAATATAACAGTACTGCATTTGATGTAATTGTTCGCGTCTACGAGATGCGTGGGTTGATTTTTTTACGAACTTTCGAAGACCATTATTGATTAATCAATAGCTACTCAGAAAGATTTAAAAACAGTTGCACTGTTGCTGTGAGGTTTTAATTTGAAATACACAAATACCTTAGGTTGAAAAGTTGTTCAATGAAACAGAACACTTAAATTGACATAATGGTGGGCCCTCTGATGTTGTTTTGTTAGGGAAAACCTCCCTTTATGAGGAAGCAAATTTATTTGATACTTATGAGGAAGCGAAATGCTCATAAAATAAGCCACAAATACAACCTATTTCAACCATAAATACACCTACAATGTATACGTCCATAGCACTTCGCAGGCCGTATTTTTATTCGAAACGGCTACTATTATATTCTGGGCTTATAATTCATCTCTTTTGGTTATAAATTGTACTATTTGGTTTAAAATTTAATTATTTTGTTGAAAATATCACCTTTTTTGTTGAACATTTTTCTTTTTGGATAGAAAATTCATCTTTTTTGGTTGAGATTTCATCTTTTGTGGTTTAAATTTAATTCTTTTTAATTAAAAAGTCTACTATTATATTCTGGGCTTAGAATTCATCTCTTTAAAATTGAACTAGTTCGTTAAACATTTCATTATGTTGTTGAAAATTCAATTCTTTTTATTTGAAAAGACTACTATTATATTCTGGGTTTAGAATTCATCTTTTTTGGTTACAAATTCTACTATTTGGTTACAAATTTCATTATTTTGTTGAAAATATCACCTTTTTTGTCGAACATTTTTCTTTTTCGATAATAAATTCATCTTTTGGTAGAAAAGTCATATTTTTTTGGTTGAGAATTCATCTTTTGTGGTTAAAGTTTAATTATTTTTAATTGAAAAGTTTATAAATCATATTTAAGGTTCAGAATTAATCTCTTGGTTAAAAATACTACTATTTGGTGGAAAATTTAATTACTTTCTTAAAGTCATCTTTTTTGGTCGAAAATTTAACTGTTTTGTTGAAAATTCGTCTTTTTGGATAGAAAATTTATTCTTTTGCATTAAAAAATCATTTTTTTTTTGTAGAAAGGTCACCTTTTTTGGTTGAAAATTTATCTTTCTTGTTTGAAATTTAACTTATTTGTTGAAAATTTATTCTCCGATTTTCTTTAAAAATCAGCATATGTCCCCTGTTTTGAGAGCATTTTGGTGTGTGAAGTCTCAAATCACTTTTACAATCATTTATACATTACATTTTTTATTTTGGAGTTCTAAAATGTTAAATTCCTTTTAAAATTGATATAATAAATCAATTAGTATTAAATAATTATTAATATAAACGCTTAATAGTCAATCGGGAAAACTTTAATTTTTGACCGAGAAACCCGGGAAATAGCCTAGATACTTTTTTGAAGTTTGAATGGCCACCATGTAATATACTAAATCATCACTTTGTACACAAAAAACTCACCAGTCGCAGCTTGTTTTATGCAGCAAACCATCAACTCAATAAGAACACTATCTTCTTTATACTGACTCTCCGAAACTTGTTCCTCCGGGTCTTCAAGAAGTAAGTCAGTCATGCATTCCCAGTCCTTCATCATCTCATTGCTTTCCATCAAGGAATCTACCAACAAATCCGCATGTCCAGAAACTTGAGACTCTATATAAAAGAGCACCAAATCTTGAATCAAAGTCTTAACTTCAACGACTCCGTCTTGATCGAACGTGATTAAACGCTTGGTCAAATACTCTCCAGCTGCTCGAGCGAGTGGTTGATAAAACTCAAAGACCAGTTCAAAGATTATTTCATCCATTTTATCCGTGCGGAGCAGGGGTTGATGTTTCAAGATTGAAATCATAATCTTCACTGCTTCCACAGCTACTTCATTTTCCTTATCGCGAGTCATATTAACAATCCTGTCCTTGAATTTACTACTGAAGTTCTCTAGTTTCGGGCTCATATCTTCTGAAGCGTACAAGGGCTGCAGAGCTTGAAGACATTTCAGTCTGACTTCTCCGGAACTGTCATGAAGGTTCCACCCTGCAATTGATTTAGATTTTATGAAACAGACATTCGCAAGGATAATTTATAGACTTTTTTTCAATTTGGATCATTTATCAACAAGATGCTTTGAAATTGCCAAAGTTGGGGATGTGCAAATGGATCGAAACTCCGCGTCGAGTCGAATTTAAACATAGTCCAATAGTTTCGATCACCCAAAAGTTTCATTCTTTCATCTTGTCGACTCGACTCGATCAAACATCGAGTTTTTTGCACACGCCTAGCTAAACTGAAAGGAAAAACAGCCACTCTACCGATATATTTCAAGCAGTTGTCATCGAGAAAATCCTGAGGTAATTTCTGGATCCAAATGCCCATTTCTTCCATGCAAATGGATCGGATTTCTGGACAAATATCTTTGAATCTGTGTACGAAAACGGATTCAATCATTTCAGCTACCAAACGCCTCATTTGCTCAATGTCTTCGTTCAGTTCACGTTGACTTTCCCTCAAATCATTTAATATTTTCACAACAATATCCACCAAAGCTGTAGTAAGTTTCATTACTGAAATTAAAAATGTAAAGTTGAATAAAGTTATTTTATTTTGTTATAACAGGGTGTCTACTCTTATCCTGGAAAAAACTTTTCTGACAATTAAAGATATTTTCTAGGTATAATTTTTCATAGTAAGGAGCCATTCGCGACTTTATTTTAAATAATTTTTTTCAGTTTCTAGAGACTCTATTAATATGTTTACTTTAGAAAGCTATGACCAATTATATTACAAGACATTATTAAATATATTAGCACCATCCATTAATTAAATAATTAATTATTACTAATAAAAAGATAGATAAATTTTCAACCAAAAGGATTAATTTTCTACCCAAAAATACGATTTTTGAACAAAATACATGAACTTTCTACCAAAATGATGAATTTTTAAATAAAATAATGAATCTTCAACTGGAATAGATAAATTTTAAACAAAAAAGATGAACCTTTAAGAGTTTAACTTTAAACCAATTAGTTTTATTTTCAACTAAAATGATGAATATTTGACTGGAATACTTAAAATTTTCAACCAAAAAGATGCATTTTACACCAAGAAGATTAATTTTCTACCAAAAACACGATTCTTCAACAAAAAGACAAATTTTCAACTAATTAGTTGAAATTTGAACTAAAAGAGATTAATTTTCAACCAAAATTGCAATACATAAATTTTCAGTTAAAAAATGAATTTTCAACTAAAAAAGATAAAACGTCAACAGAAAATTGAATAGTATAATTACCAGTTAAAAAATTAATGTTCAAATAAAGAGCAGAATTTTCAACCATGTAAAATGATGGAATATTCAGTTGAAATAGTTATATTTTCAGACAAAGTGATGAATTTTCAACTAAAATGATAAATCTTCAACTGTAATAGTTCAATTTTCAACCAAAATGATGAATTTACAACAAAAATTATGAATCTTTAACTAGACTAATTGAATTATTAACCAAAAAGATGAATTTACCACCAAAAAAATTAATTTCTACCCATAAAGGTGAATTTTTAACTAAAATGATGAATCTTGAACTGGAATAGATGAATTTCAAAGAAAACAACAAAATAATTTTTAACAAATGAGTTATACTTTCAACCAAGTAGTTTTATTTTCTATCAAAAATATGAATTTTGAACTGAAATGATGAATTTTTTAACTGGAATACTTGAATTTTCAACCAACAAAATGAATGATCAAACAAGAAGATTGATTTTCAAACAAAAATAATTATTTTCTACCAAAAACGATGATTCTTCAACAAAATACATGAATTTTCAACGAAACAGTTGAATTTTCAACTAAAAAAGACAAATTTTCAACTAATTAGTTGAAATTTGAACTAAAGAAGATTACTTTTCAACCAAAAATGGAATAGGCGAATTTTGATGAAGCTTTAACTGGAATAGTTTAATTTTAAACCAAAAAGATTAATTTTTAACTAAAACGATGAATCTTAAACTAGAATAATTGAATTTTCAACAACAAAAAAAAGAATTTTCAACCAAGAAGATTAATTTCTACCAAACAAGGCGTATTTTCAACTAAGAAAGATAATTTTTCAACCAAAAATTGAGTAGTTAAATTTTTAGTTAAAAAAATTAATGTTCAACCAAAGAGATGAATTTTAACCCAAATTATGGAATATTCAAGTGAAATAGTTACAGTTTTAGTTTAAAAGTAATCAATTTAAAAAAATTGAACAAAATAGTTAAAATTGTAACTGGGATAATTAAATTTTGCAGGGAAAAAAGTATATTTTCAGCCAAAGAAAAAACGAATTTTCAACAAAATAGCTCATTTTATAACCAGAGGGATGAATTTTCAATTAAAATTATGAATCTTTAAGCAAAAAAATTAATTTTTCAAAAAAAGAGTTTAAGTTTCAACCAAATAATTAAATTTTTATTCTAAAAAAGATCAATTCTGAACGAAAAATGTAGCTGAAGATATTTCATCCAATGAAGATTTTAATTTTAGATAAAAAACAGACTTCTCAACATGAGTTGAATTTTCGACTAAGAAACATTTTTCAGTCAAGAGAAAGAGAGAACAAATTACAAATAAATTTTTTAACTCTTAAAGCACCATTCTATGTAATAATAACACAAAGCGCCATGTGGGGTCGTGGGCGACCCCCGTCGGGAAAAATGTCATATTGCGAAGAGATTAGCCGTTATTTCAATCCCAAAAAATTACTGAATACTCTTTAACTATTCTTTTAGTGTGTGGATAAGGTGTTATCGACGAAAAAATTTTTTCTGCGTGTTAGAAAAATCAAAATCTTACGAAAACGTGAAAAATGACTTTTCTCACGAAAAAAATCATAACTCAGTCAATCTTTGATATTTTAAGCTCAAAATGTAACCTGTAATTCTCGAAATATAGCTCTTCAAGAAAAAAAAAATTGTTATAGTGCAGCTTTGAAAAAAGATATTTATTTGGCAACTTGAAACGGGTAATTTCATGAAAAGTAGGAGGAACGTTTTTTAATGATTACCTCTTTATTTTTTCATGTCATTTTATTACTTGTTAGTAATAATCGCGCAAAAAAAAAGTGGGGTCTTTTTATACCCCGGGGGTGCTTTAAGGGGTAATTCACAAGAAAAAAAATGAATTTTCAACCAGATACATGAATTTTAAACCAAAAATAGAAGTTAACTTTTTAGCTAAAAAACTTAATTTCAAATGAAAAAAAAAGATTTTTCAAGAAAATAGTTAAATACAATGTGAAATATAAAGCTACTTTTATAAATTAAGAATCATTGCTTTTTTATTTTATGATGCAATTTAAAAAAAATTAGGCACGCTTTCGAAAAAATTCCCTGACTTTACAAAAACTTCCGACATTTCCAGGTTTTTCCAGATATATAAAGATTCCCTGATAATTCAAGGTTTTCCAGGTTTTCCAGGTAGTGCAGACACCCTGTATAGTTAAAATCTTAACGATTGATTATACCTGAAAGGGTCGCTGTATATCTAAAAGTCCTCACTTGTGATTCGGAGAGTGAAATCAGAAAGAGAATAATGTTTTCCAAAAAATACTTGTCATAAATTATCCTATTCTCGTGACACTGCTTAACCAAAATGTCTAAAAACTCGCAAAAGTTTACGCGAAGGTCTTTCCATTTCTGTCCAGCTTTTATCAACGGATATTTTATTGCGACTTCCTGTATAAATTTGAATCAAGATTTTTTTCAAAATTACATCATAATTCATAACTAATATATATAATATATATAATAATAATAAATTAATTAAAATTAATTAATTTAATTAAGTATGTATTACCTCGTCCAATTCTTCAGTTAACCTGTTAATCATATGGTTTTTATCCATCTGCGTTCGCATTTCAGGGGTAATACGTCCTTTGCAACCACTCAAGTCGACGAAAAATTGACTTAGTATCTGGAGAGCGTCTTCCTTGCTCTCTTTGTACTTCTTTATCCAATCATCGACAATATCCTGATTATGAATTAATAACAAATCAGAGTCGATAATCAAATTAAAATATTTTTAAATCCAAAGACATAATAGGATGTATACTCAAATCCTGGAAAAAAATTCCCTCACAATACCAGGTTTTTTTCAGGTGTAATTTTTCGTAGTACGGAGCCATTCAAATATTTAGCATTTTTAAAAACAATCGACTCGCAATATGTATTCAGTTTCGCGAGTTTATTGTAAGTAATGTTTTTTTTTCGGTTTCTAGGGATTCAATTAATATGTTTAATTCAGAAAGCTTTGACAAATTATATTACAAGATATTCTTAAACATATTAGCACCATCAATTATTTAAATAATTAAATAATACTACAAACGTAATTAATGATTTATTGAAATTGTCTCTAAAGTCCATGAATTTGAATAGTAATTTAAAAAAAAATTATTTTATCTTCTTATACTTAAAATTCAGTGAGTATTCAGGTAAAATCAATTAAATTTTAACGGATAGATGAATTTTCAACCAAAGAGTTGAATTTTGACCTAAAAAATATTACTTTCAAGCCAAAAAAAGAGTGGTAAAATTTCTAGTCAAAAAAATTAATTTGACGCCAACAATAAAACTAATTTTCAACCAAAGTGATGAATTGGTAAAAAACAGGTAAACTTTCAACCAAATAGTTTTATTTTCAATCAGATAAATATGTGTTTTCAACTAAAATGAGGTATATATTTAACTATAATTACTTAAATTTTCAACCAAAAAGATGAATTTTAAAACAAGATTAATTTTCAAAGAAGAAAATTAATTTTCTACCACAAAAGGCCATTTTTCAACCAAATACATGCATTTTCAACTAAAAAAGACCACTTTTCAACCAGATACTTGAATTGTCAACTAAGCAAGATCAATTTTTAACCAAAAATAGAATAGTTAAATTTTTAGTTTAAAAAATCCATTTTCAACCAAACTGATGTATTTACAACTAAAGTAATGAATTTTCAACTAAAAATATGAATATTTGATCGGAATAGTTGAATTTTTAACTAAAAAGATGAATTTTGCACCAGGAAGAATAATTTCTAGAAAGAAGACGAATTGTCAAAAAATACATGAATTTTCAACTAAAAAAAAAAAATTGCCAGGCAAAAATTGAGTAGTTAAAAAAATTAATATGCAACCAAAGAGATCTAATTTTTAACTGAAATTATGAAATATTAAACCGGAATAGTTACACTGTCAGTTTAAAAAGAATTAATTTTTGACAAAAAATACAAACAATTTTCGACAAAACAGTTCAGTTTCAACTGGAATAGTTGAATTTTCAGTAAAAAAATGAATTTTCAGCCAAAGAAAAAACGAACTTTCAACAAAATAGTTGAATTTTCAACCAAAAAAATTAATTTTTTTACGAAAAAGACGATTTTTCAACAAAATACGTGAACTCTCAATCGAATAGTTGAATTTTCAAGTAAAAAATATAAATTTTCAACCAAAAATGGAATAGTTAATTGTTCGGTCAAAAAAAATTAATTTTCAATCAAACTGATGAATTTTTTACTAAAATGATGAATCTTTACCTGAATATGAATTTTCAACTAAAATTATACATATTTAACTGGAATAGTTGAATTTTCAACCAAAAGATGAATTTTTAACCAGGAGGAATAATTTCTACCAAAAAAGACGAATTGTCAAAAAAATATATGAATTTTCAACTAAAAAAAGATAAATTGTCAACTGAAGTGATGAATCTTCGACCCAAAAAAATTATTTTTAACTACAATGACGAACCGAGAAGATTAACTTCTAACAAGAAAGACAAATTTTCAACTAAAAAATCTAATTTTTCAACCAAAATTTGAATTGATTAATTTTTAGTTCACAAAATTAATGTTCCACCAATGAGATGAATTTTCAACTGAAATTATGGAATATAAAACTGGATTAGTTACATTTTCGGTTAAAAAAAATTAATTTTTAGCAAAAAAAAAACATCAAATTTTCAACAAAATATTTCAGTTTCAACTGGAATAATTAAATTTTCAGTAAGAAATTAATTTTCAGCCAAAGAAAAAACGAATTATCAACAAAACAGTTCATTTTTCAACCAAGAAGGTTCATTTTCTATTAAAATTATAACAAAAATTATTTTTTAAGAAAGGAGCATAACTTTTAATCAAGTGATTAAATTTTCATTCCAAAAAGAACGCATTTTCAACCAAATACATGAATTTTCAATCAGACACTTGAATTGTGAACTAAAAACGATAAATTTGGAGGGGAGAAAGACGAAGAAATAGTTTAACACAAAGGTGAAAAGGAAAATGTTCAGTTAAATGACATGCGTCAAATGATGATGGAAGTAATGGGGATGTATGAGGAAAAGCAGGAGAAAAGGGTAGAGGAAATAAGGAAAGAAATTATGCATGAAATGGCAGAGCTGAGGAGAGAAATGAGGAAATGGGAAGAGGTTAGGGACAAGTTAGAGAAAAGGATGCAGACGCTGAAGAAAAGACTAGAAAAGAAGGAAGAGCCGAATAAAAAAGTAGAGGAGCTGGAAGGTAGGCTAAAAAAAATGGACAGATCAAACCGTGAGTTTAGAGTAGGGGAGAGTGGGAATAAGGAGAAGGAAAGGCTGAGAAAAATAGAACAAAGAATAGGAAAGAAAGAGAGAGAAGATAGAAAAAGAAACATAGTGATAAAGGGTCTATGATTAGAGGGGAAGGAGATGAGGGAAGGAGTAGAAGAAGTGCTAAAAAGGATCGATGCCAAGGTAGAGATAGAGGAAGTGCGATGTGTAGGAAGTGAAGAGCGAAGAGGGGAGAGAATGGTACTGGTGAAGCTAAAAAATGGGAACATAAGAGGGATGTAATGACAAAGAGAAGGATGTTATATGGAAGCTCGGAGAGAATAGAGGATGATTTGACTTGGGTAGAAAGGAATATGCAGTATAAGCTAAGGAAAATAGCGGAAGAGGAAAGAAAAAAGGGAAGAAGAACATGGGTCAAGTATGGGAGAATACAGATAGAAGGTGTATGGTGGAATTGGGACGAGGACAGGGAAGAGTTAGTAAAAAATGAGGACGCGGGAAACTAGGAGAGAAAGGATCGGAAGATAAGGAAATAAAAAATAGTAGGAAACAAAAAAAGTCGAGAAACGAAAATAGAGAAGACTGGAGGATATGTTACTGGAATATAGCAGGCTTAGAAAGAAAGGATAGGGAGTTTATGAAAAATTTGACACAATGGGATGTAATAGTATTGATGGAGACGTGGCTAGATGAAAAGGGATGGGAAAGAGTAAGGGAAAGATTACCAAAAGGTTACAAATGGCAAGTTCAGAATGCAAAGAGGAAGAATAAAAAAGGCAGAGCAATGGGAGGAATGG
>CAKNWT010136295.1:2881-14295 GCA_932066315.1 Andricus coriarius
ATCCTAGCATAAAGTGTTTCTAAGAAAATTTGTAAATGTAATTTAGGCGAAAAATGTTGTTAGGTAAAATGTTATTGTAGAGTGTATCGTTTGTCCAAAAACTTAATTTATTTTTGTCTTAAATCAGTTGTTTACAAATAAAACAAAAATTACACGTCCCATCAACAAGTGATTAATAAAAAATTTGTAGATCTTTTCTGAGTGCACAATTTTGGTACATTCATCTTTTTTCGTATCTTGTGTAGTTTGACCGCAAAATGGAATTTTTGATTAATTTTTTGTGCGATAAAAATTTTAATTTTCGATTTTTCAATAAAATTAAAAAAAAGTCTTGTAACAATATTGTAGTGTGTTCAAAAAGAAACATTTTTCTTTTCTTGACTTTTTTTCATATCGTGCGTTGTTTAGCTTAAAATGTTCAGTTTCGTTTTTTTTTTTAATTTTGTAAATGCTATAACTCCGGGAATTTTTTTCTATCAAAAAAGGCATGAGAATATTTTGTTCACCTTTTTGAGTACTATTAATATCCGTCCATAGAATTTTTAAATATTGAAAAAAAGTTTTCTCAAACATTTTCAAAATGTGGTCACATTTGGAATTTTTATCCAAAATGGCTGGCTAAGGAACTTGACATTCATTTTAGGACACTTAAAGAGTATAACAAAGCCCAATCCAATACGTTAATTCTTTAAAAAGTTATCGTGCTAACAAACTAAAAATCTATAGACTAACACACGTGCCCGGGTCAAAATATTTGGTCTTGATTTTGTCTAGGACAAAGACCAATCCAAGACATTTCCAAGATGTTCTGAATGTCTAGCTCGTGAGACAGAACCAGACTTTTCGACTTGAAGAATGTTTATATTATTATTTCTCTACATGCTATTTATTGTTCATGTTTAAATAAGGTTATTTATCTGCAATAATTATGGGTTAATTAATTTAATTAATTAATTAATTTGGGTGGCGAATCTAAAAATGTTGTCCATTTTTTACTATCTCCATCAGTTCACTAGATACTTTTAGAAAATGAAAGTTTTAATCTTTTTATGGGAAATTTTATATGCCTGCAGTTGTTCAGACAGACAGGTTCTAAATTTTTTATTTAAAAATTAGTTATTACAAAATTACAAGTTTTAGCGATTGTACAATTGTAATCATCAGCAGGTGTCAACTGTTTGGTTCTAAACTAGCCACCTGATTCCTAAAAATAGCAGGCCCAGCCGGTGGGTTCCATAGTTTATAGAGGTTTTTATTATAAATAGTTAATTTATTACTATTTGGTGGACCTCATTTTCTCAGTTTGACAGTTGAAGGATATGGCGTACTATAACTTTAGGGAGACGATACGGCTGTAGAGGTGAGCACAGATCAAAAATTTAAATAAATATTTATTCAAATTTTATTTAATAAGTATCGGATAAGTTTAGTAAACCTAGCCAACCTTTCCATTTTTAATTGACATTGAAGAATCGAATCTAAAGTGAAATTGAGCAATGGTACAATTACATTGATGTAAAGAATAAACCAATTTCATTTATTGTATGAACTTTTAGCGGAAATTTACAAAATACATACTGCCCCCCCCCCCCCTCTCGCCACTCACACACAAAATTAGGGATGAGGTGGGGAGGGGAGCGCAACTAACCTGATTCCTCCTACTCTTCAGCAAATCGTAATCGCGCAAGACATAATTATGCTTCTGCGTGGAGCTAGTTGTACTGACCAACTGATTTGATGTCGATAGAAACGAGTTAGATCAAGTGGTTGTGGACCAATGGGTAACCGGTATCCCGTGAGTGCCACGCCCCATCAAGCCTCCGGAGAGATCAGCGTCCGGTCCATGAATTCTTCGGTGTATTGGAGCTGGCCTGGAAGTGGCTTTATTCCAGGACAACCTGGAAATGATTCGGGTCAATATAAGAACCTCCACCCACAAGTTGAGCCGTAAAAATGATGGGAACAGCTTAGAATGTGCCCGCGCAGCGGCCAGATTTTTTTCCAGATAATTATGGACAAATATTCGAAAAAGAAGTCCTCAGTTAGTGTTAATCTCAACTGGATTCTTAAACGATAATTTTCTAGATATGGTCCTGAGACTGATTATACATTTCTTGCAGGGAAAGTCAATAGTTTTTCTTGAGGTTGAGAACAAGAGTTGCGCAACGGGAAGCCATTATTATTGCAACATCGACCAAAGATGGTGGGCATGTGGTAACAAAGAGGCACGGGTTAAGCCTGTAAAACAGGAGAATGGTAGTCTTCAGAGAAGGGGGTTTCGTCCATTTTTGCAGGAGGAGAGGCGAATATATTGGTGGTCCACCTCTAAAGGAATTTTAATTGAATGTCTCGATCGAACGCTAAGAATTGGAGTCTTAGTCTTTTTTCTTTAAGAGGACTATCTTTAGAAACTATCCGGAAAATTTGAGGCTATTGCATGTTAAAATGATAAGGACCAGTTCAAGGCACTTACAATATTTTACACTATTTTCCGTTTATGAATCAAGCATACATTAATTTTTTGGAGACTAGAATGAATGATAAAGTTTGCTTTTTACAAATGAACAAAATAAGTTTTTGTTGAATTTAATTCACAACTGCATAAAAAATCCATCAATTATGGGATGTAAGCGAATATTAGTAGTTACAATGCAAGGTTTATTATTACCGCTATTTCAACGTTAAAAAGATAGTCAAGTTAACGAATCATTAACACTGAAGTGTTTTATATTTATTTTTCAAATATTTATTATTATTATATTATGGTTCTGAGCACAGAATTTAATACTCTGACAGATCCAAAATGGTTGTAATTTCAATTTCGATTTAGTTCAACAGTAAATTTGTAAACTCAAGAGAATTTTGCTGTCCGACGGCAACGGCTGTTACTAGTGATGACAGAACGCAATCCCTCCGAAGGAAAAGAATTTATAGTTTTTCATAACAATTATACTGTTGGTCATATGTGTATAGATTTCTGTACAATAATTATATGTTATTTCAATTATATAAATATAGATAATATAGATATTTTCAAACCTAAATGTGTAATATTACCGACCAGACTTCAGTTTTTGGTTTATTTTTTATTTAAAAACTTATTAATATGAGAATATAAAAATCAAATCTAAAATTAAGAATATTGTTTATTGAGAATGAAATTTCTAAATTTGATAGTATTAATTGAAATCTTCCATTTAAATGAGTTTATTTGAGACATCGCAAATGAAAGTTGATAGAAAAGAATTCTTGTAGAATGTGGGGAAAGCGGAAAACAAAGGATTTAAGAACACAATACGCAAATTATGCTGAGAAAAGGAAAAGGAGGAAAACATTGTCCAATTAATAAAAGTTTTAATTTCGGTGAAATGATACACATATAATTTTTCTAAATTAAAAAAGTGAAAAACAATTAATTGAAGTAATTTTTTTAATGAAAGGAAAACGCAAGTGTAAAAAGACATGAAGTGCCATAAAAAAAAACATACACTTAAAAGAATTTCAACAAAAATAAATCACAGAAAATTCTGGCTAGGTTTTTTCGAAATATTGAATTGTTTACTAATTACAGACCGTTTTCAACAAACATATCATCTTGGAAAGAAATAATGATAGGAAGTTGTTTTATGGCTTAAAATGTGCAGTTTTATAATATGATTGAAGTACACTTTAAAAAAATGAAATCATATCAATATTTCGCGAAATAAAGCTTTACAAATATTTCGCGATTTAATGAATACCGTATAAAAAGTGTTAGAAAAAAAGTATCCATTTCACAACAATAGAGACCCCAAAAGAAAAGGGATACCGGCTCACCCACAGGTTGACAGCTGGGAGGGAAAAAGGCAGGAACGTCGGTATCCCCGTCCTTCTTCAATCACGTTACAAAACTGCACATTTTAAGACATAAAACAATTTCCTATCATTATTTCATTCCAAAATTATACGTTTGTGGAAAACTGTCTGTAATTAGTAAACCATTTCATATTTCATACTTTTAAAACTGCGTTGCATTCTGAACACCTCAAGGAGCGTCTGTGAATTTTTCCAGATTTTTTTTAGACGTCCAGCTCGTTTTGGGAATCCTCGAAAGTCGAGCTTAAAAAAAGTGCCTAAAAACCTTGTTTTTTGGCACGTTTTACATCAGCGCTATCGTAAAAAATTTGTTACAACAACAATATACATATCGTTCAATTCGGGAGACCTTAAGCTTTCACGTGTACCTAGCCAGAATTTTCTGCAACTTTTTTTTTTTGAACGAGTTATGAGCAATCAAAGTGAAGGTCGCGTACTTTTGACGCCGACTTTAATTGTTTTTGAATTCTGTTCAGTTTTCTATAGATCTTCTACAGTCATCTTTATAAATATGACAGAGGACGATTGAAAATATCCGCATGGACATCCACACTAGGATATTTCGTTTTCTAGCTTCTTTTCTGATTGAATTTTAATACACTGAAAAAGTTTCCCAACCATACCAACTTCTAACCTGCAAAAATTTTTTTTTCGATCAGACAATATCATCTGTTCGTTCTTTGGGTTTAAAAATTCAAATCTTTGAAAATTAAAAAAATATTTCCTATTGTGGGTGATTCTGAAACCAATCTATTCAGAATATTAAATTTTCCAAGTAGGAAAAGAAAACGATCCAAAGTATTTTAATGCATTTATAAATAAATTTCTAAAATTCAAAATATTATTTTTACAAAAATTTAAATAAAAAGAAGACTTCTTTCAAGAAAATTGAAGTGTGAGGTTGGTTTTTGTTTTACTTTTTCCCCTTTTCTCCCACTTTGTCATTGTGTTATTATTGTCTCTATAATGAGCCGAAAAGTAAGGTTTTTTGGAAGTTTAGTTTTTAATTGTGAATCATTTTTTTGCTTATGCTGCAAAAATTATTCATGATAAAATGAATTTCTTTTCAATCTTAATTAAAAATATTTCCTATTGGTTCAAAAATTCAGAAATTTGTTATATGTAGGGCTATTAATAATGAGCGCTAATGTAAAATTAGAAATTCAAACGAAACTTTTTGCCTAATTGAGAATTTGTTGAAAATGTGCAAAAAAGATTTTTTTTTTTGATTGAGTAAAGTACATTCATTTTGGAAATATTTGAATATGCATGAACCGAAGAAATATATTAGGTACCATTAAAAAAATTTTCATTAAAAATTAAACAAATAAATGCATTATAAAAAAAAAATAATCTTTTTCACTTAAAATAAACACGTATTTTTATTGTGTTATTCATCATGTATGTTATATTTACTATAAAATAACGATATAGGCTTTTAATTTATGATGTTTTGCAATAATTCGTTACTTATCATTAACTTAAAAGTTTTAACTTCAGGATACGGGAAAGGAAGAGCTACACATTATAAATGTTTAAAGCATCAATATCTAATTTAATTTCCTTTTTGTCAAGCACTATATTATTTTCCTATTTACCTTTTACATGCACTACCATGAAAACCTTGAACGATCTAGTGACCTGTTGATCCTAAGATCTTAAAATAAATCAAATGTAATGTTTAAAATCTTGGATAGAAAGTATAGGTGAAGAAAGGGTCAAGAACTTTTTAAGGTAACTGTACTTTATGGTGCCTCTCAATGAATTAATCTTCTTAATATAATTAATCTTCAGAACCTCAAATTGTCAGGATTTATACTTGTTATACTTAAGCACGAGAGGTTCTTTCATGGCACTTAAGATTCAAATTTAAAATCATTTCATTTTATCGCACCCTTTTTGCCTTTTATAAAACGGCGAATTGTTCATTTGTTCCGCAACTAAGAGGACATCTTGTACAATTTCGCCGCATTACAGTTTCGCTTTAAGGGATAAGTAATTGAACCAATCAAGGAATAAAGCCTCGATTCTCCATCAACACGGCACGTACCAGGGCCGCCGGAACAAATTTTTTTCAGGTGTTGAGTTCTGTGATGATTGAAGAGTGGAGTGGGCGAAGAAGGAAGAAGGGGGTGGTAGAAGGAGGGGTACATTAGGAGAATTTCTAAATTTCAGGTGTGGAATTGCTCACCTGGTGTAGCTCCAGGTGTGGAATACTCTGTAGATGCCAATTTGAGAAAAATAGTTGTGACACACTGCTTCTAATAAAGTTGCTGTAACTATATGTCTTAAAATTGGTCCCCTTCAGAAGTATTAATTTTCAAAAAACTACGGAATTACACATCTTAAGATAAATTCATCTCAGATTTGGATCAAATTCATCGAGATTTGTTTTATTAGGGACCATGCAGAAATTACTCAAGACTTTTGGAAGTGCGAGGAGACCGAATTTATTGTTATATTTGTTGCCTGCCGTTAGAAAAAAAAAATCTTGTGAAATATTAAAAACAACTTCTTATGTGTGTAATTTATGCATGATCCCTTATTATTCTTCATTCTTAGTTAATTTCATTTTGTAATATCGAGCATAACTAAATTTATGAGTGAATTAATTTAACGTAGGAAAACAAATTAAAAATATTGATTGTGTATTTCACAATGTTAGAGCTTTCATTTTATAATACTTCTTTGCGATGAAGTCACTGACTCCGGCGGAACACGATTGAGTCGAATTTTTTACATAATTTATAGCACGTGACATATCACGTACATTTCCTCGCAGTTCTCAGCAATTTTTTTCTTAGAATTTAAGCGTAAAGTCAACATAATTTGATTTATCACATTATCGTTTTTGCACTCGCTGAGGATATAATCTTGAAAGCAAAACTATCTTACTTTCTTCATTGGAATCTAGTTACAAGATGTAACAATATGCTTCCTTCTAAACATTTTATCTTGTATTTCGTAACAAATCATTAAATCGTCCACCTAGTTGCATAAGGTCGTAATCCACAAAATTCTAGGACCTCAATCTGACATGAATCTGTTGCTATTGTGCAAAGGTTATGATTTCTTAAATTTATTATAAACAATTTTTCTACTCATGCGGCACTAAGTATTTTTTTCGAGAAGGAAAATCTTATAGAAAACATAATCCTCATACCACTTTTTGTATCTACTGTAAAGTTATTGTCCTAATGGCAAACTTCTGTCAAAGCAAACAATAAAGCCGATTGACTCTAAGTGGTTACCTTTTTTAAACTGGTTAAAGATTGTGAGTCAAAGCAGTGTTTTTATTTAAATTCGCCATAGAGAAATATATCACTTTCTTTTTAGTTTTCACCTTTAGAGTACTAATGATACTGTTAATGATTAACCTACTTTATAAAGCTTCGTGTGATAAAAGTTTCAAAGCCATAGACTAGATATTTTCTCTGTGGAAAAGTACGTAACGAGTTATGAGACAATTAAAAATGAAAACATGAAGTTTAATATAGGACAAGAGATAACAAGCATGATCGTTAAGATGTTCACCAAGATTAGAAATGTTCTGCACATTCTGCAATACTTCACAGAAAGCTCTAATAATATTTATTAAAATAGTTATAAAAAAATAGATTGTGTTTCTTCAATATAATTACTTTATCCTTCAATTTTACCTGATAAAAAACTAATGTCCAAAAAAACTGTTATTGAAAATTATGTTTGCGAAATTATGTTTCGCACCTGCGCCTTTCGACCTTGACCTTGCATAGCAATTAAATCACCAGAGTTAATCTTGTTTAAAGACAGGTCGATTTAAAGGTACAAGACGCATGCGGCTCTGAAACCTTTTGAGAATAAATCAGGACTTTGCATTTTAGTCGATGTCGAGTCGATACGGTCCAATCACGATGGACGTCCGATCCAATACCCGAAAAAAATATTCCTACTTCACTTTGGAGCATGGTGATTTATTTGTTAGTAAAAATTTTAGTACTACTATGTGGGCTTAAAACAAGATCGAAGTGATAATCAAATGTCATGATGGTTTTTTGTTTCTGAGTATGAATGTCATGCACATTAGAGCCACCGCGAATCATTTATCAATTTTAAGTTAGCAAATTACAACAGCACGCTTATAGGCCTGGAAATAGAATGCTTTAAAAATAGTTCTCAATATAAAAAGAACTCGAGTTTTTACAGGTGAACGTGTTAGTATGAAAAGAGTTGGGCTACAAGGTAGATCGAAACGCGAAATTCATGGCAAGGTGACTGGCAAAATGCTTCTCCCAGATTATCGAGTCTCACCCCATCTCATATCTCAGAGCCAATGTCCATGAATTAACCGTGCAGAGAGAGTGTGAGGATAATGCTAATCAAATTAATTAATAGTGCATCGCCCTTTCAGGTCAAGGAAGGTCGTTTAAGCACGTATCAACTAGGAGTAAATAAAAGATGAATACTCCTAGGTAAGAAATGTTTGCACTGACAAATACAATCTGAAATTTTCAGAAGAGTAGATATATAATATAATATAATACTACTTTGAGAAATATTAGTCGGCGTTGGTTTTTGATCAGTGAAGCAAAATATTAATTGATGCTGAGTTTTTTTATCCACTGATCTTTGAAATTTATTAAACGAGCTTTCACTCTACGACGTGGAGCCTCTTCTAAAGTCGGCGTCAAAAGTACGCGACCCTCACTTTGAACACTTGCAACTCGTTCAATAAAAATCGCAGAAAATTTTGGCCAGGCAAACGTAAAAGCTTAAGGTCTCCCGAATTGAAAGATATGTATATTGCTGTTCTGAAAAACCTTTTACGGTGGCGCTGATGTAAAACGTGCCAAAAAACAAGGTTTTTGGGGCACTTTTTTTAAGCCTCGACTTTCGAGGCTTCCCAAACCGAGCTGGACGTCTTGAAAAATCTGAAAAAATTCAAAGACCATCCTTAAGGTGTCCGGAATGCAACGCAGTTTTCCAAATTTCAAAATATGAATTTGTTTATTAATTACAGACCGTTTTCCACAAAAAATCATCTTGGAAAGAAATAATGATAGGACGTTGTTTTATGGCTTAAGATGTGCAGTTTCGTCATGCGATTGATGTACAATTTGAAAAAATGAAATTAGATCAATATTTCGCGAAATAAACCTTAACGCATATTTCGGAATTTAATGAGAATAGCCACCGTATAAAAAGTGTTAGAAAAAAAGTATCTATTTCACAACAATAGGGACCTCAGAAGAAAGGGGTACCAGGCTCACCCGCAGGTCAATAGCTGGGAGGGAAAAAGGCAGGTACATCGTTACCCCTTCACCGAGAAAAATTGCTATTGAAACAAAAGTACCCACTTTTGCGTTCAAAAATAGATACTATTAATTCAAATAAAAATGCTATCGAATTCATATTAAGCATCACTGTTGAGCCGAAATAACTTATTATTATTATTGCACTGAATATCCATTTGAATCAATAGTATCTATTTCCAGACAAGCGCGAAAGTGCATACTTTTCACAGTGAAAACGGATAATTTCCGGTATTGAATGAAAAACAGTCTCGACAGGTACTAAAATAAGACCACTGGTGAGAACCCAGATTCATTCGGTTTACATTGAAAATAACAGCATGAAGTTATCCTATTCAAAAACAGGACACGTAAAAAATGATACCGTAAAAAATAGATCTCTAATTTTTACAGTTTTGATTAAATAGCTTTTTTCTCAATGTAAATTTACCGATTAGACGCTTACATCGTAGGATAATATAACATACATATTTCTCGTTTAATTAATTTAATTAATTTAAAAGTTCAATATTGAGAAGATTACCTTCTCCAGGTTTCGGATTCACAGAGTATATTTATAAACATTTTTTGTTGAAATCTTTTCAAGATTTAAGGTGTAAAATGTTTAATTTATTTAATTGAACAAAATATGTGGATGTTATGTTATCCTGTAAATGTGTATAATCGGTAAGTTTGAAGGTTATGTTTATATTTTATAATCTCTTATATAATCTGTAAACAACTTTCACTGTATTAGAAACATCGTTATAAATTCTTTAGCTATTGAAGGAGAGAATAATATTTTAACCTGAAGAGACTTCACGTAATGGAGCGAAAGCTCGTTGATTATATAATAATTAATCCTTTAAAGTTGGTGAAGCTGAAAATTAGTTTATAATATTTTAAAATAAAACTTGAATGTTTGAATTTCAATAGGAAATCTTCAAAACTTAAAAGAGTCTTTAAATAATAAATAAAAAAATTTTAATTATATAGAGAACTTACATTTAAAAAGATAATGTAAATCAAAACCCTATCTAGTAGTGTATCCTGAAAAAGGTCAATGTTTTTTGTATTGATCACGCACCCACTAAACTTGTTCCATGTAGTGCAGAAATAAATGCGTGTTTTTGTTTTATTACAAAAAAAAGTTGAAACCGTTTTCCTGGGACATTAAACAGCTCCAGAATTATCTAAACTATTAATTAACGTTAATTTTCGTAAAAATAATAAGCGTTTGGCAGGAAAAGCACCTGATGATACCAGAAGCTGAGGAAAACAGATTTGAACTATATAATAAGAACAAAAATACTATACTCTAATCGTGAAAACCTACCTTTTATAGGGGTTCAAATATCAAATTGTGCATTTTGAAAATTTTACATGTAATTCTCTGGATATTTCAAATATTTCAGTATTTCACGATTAGGGGTAGAATTTTTGGTCCTGTTGGGTCAATTTTTTCCCCTCAGCCTTCGAAAACTTATTATTTTTATGAAAATTAACGTTAATTAGTAGTTACAGTCATTTTTGGGTGGTTTAAGGTCACTGAACCACGTTTTAGACTTTTTTTTTCAAATGAAAGGAAAATACGCATTTCTTTTTATCATCAGATAGAACAAGTTTAGGGAGTGCGTGATAAAAACAAAAAACATAGGGTTTTTCAGCCTTTACGCCAATAACATGGTACCCTATTGCATTAAGGGAACACCCATAAATTGTGTATCAATATCAAATTTTATGGCGTTAGTCTATTCTAGTGTTACACAATGAGGAAAAACTACATGACAAGTCGGAAAAACGTTACTTAGGGGGGTGGGGGTGTCAGATTAGCCGGAAAGTGTGTTACCCAAATTATGGGTGGTCCCTAATCTATACTTGCAGAGTGGTGCTTATTTACTTTTATGGAATGGTGGACAGGTGAATTTAAATTTAGAAAAAATATGAGAAAGCGGCTTATTAAATATTCAGAAAAAGTTCATTTTTGCAGTTTTGAATGAATTATTTCCCAACTTTGCTGTAAATAGAAGTGTGGCATTATAAAGACTCCGAAGATTAAAGAAGTCCAAAATTTTGAAAAAATCCAAGATGACGGTCAAATAAAAATATGAGAACCTATATCGATTCTGCCTGCTCGGTGGGTCCCTGTCACCACTACGCAGCGCGTCCTCAGGTTGCGGATAGAGGAACGGCCCGTAAGGCTGAACAGCCCCTCAGGCTAACTGCGAATACAAGAATAAGCAGTCGCGGACAGCCGATAGGAACCAGTCGTGGGTGTGGTGAGCCCAC
>CAKNWT010136297.1:7185-24187 GCA_932066315.1 Andricus coriarius
GCCAACAATCTTAATTAGAGAAGCTGTTAGAGGATAAAACAAAATTATATCAGGCAAAAGAAAATAGGGCGACTCATTTAACAAAACATAAAATTGATGTTCAGGGCCAATATCCCATTAAACAGCGATATTACCACGCGAGCCCAAAAATTAAAGGAATAATTTATCAAATATTTAACAAATTACTGAAACAGGATATAATAGAACCGTCTTAATCTGATTGGCCAAACCCTGCAGTGATGATATAAAAATCGGGAAAAGATTACAGATTTTGTTTAGACTTTAAAAAGGTTAATATTATGAGGAAAATCACCTATGCCCAATCCCACTCATGACAGAAATACTAGACAGTTTAAGATCAGCGAAATTCATATCTAAAATTGATTGAAAGTTAGCTTATTTACAAACGCCATTAGACGAAAGTTCAAAACGAATCACAGCGTTCACAGCCTTTGGAAAAGGCATGGATCATTTTAAAAGGATGCTATTTGGTTTAACCAATGCTCCACATACTTTACAGAGACTAATGGATAACGTTATAACTTCAGACTTAAAGCCAATCGTTTTTTGTTATTAGGATGACATAGTAATCGTAACTCAAAATTTTGAAGACGATTTGAAATATTTAAATATTGTATTGAACAGGATGAATGATGCAAATTTAATTATCACTCCGGACAGATGTGAGTTCTGCTGCTCGGAAATTAAATACTTAGGTTTTAAAGTAAACGCCAAAGGACTTCGAGTGGACCATGAAAAAATATAACCAAACCTAGGATTCCCTAAACCTAAAAATATTAAACGATTACAGCGCATAATGGGGACGGCAAACTGGTACAGGTTGTTGAAGTTTAGTGCACAGCTTTTCCTGTATTTGATCTTGAAATTCCCTTAAACGTGACGCGGTGAGGGAAAATGGACCTCGGATTTCGATTCAGCGACCCCAAAAACATATGTAAAAGGGTTTTAAAGTTTATTGCACGGCTATTCCTGTATTTGACCTTCAAATGACCTTGAGCCTGACGTGATGGAGGTAAATAGACCTCGGATTCATATTCAGCGCGTCAAAATACATAATGATAAAGTGGTCTTGTCAAATAGTAATCACCTTTTTTTTGTAAGCCAGTGTTATCGATTTCCAAAAAGAGAAAAAGCCAATATTTATTTGTTTTATAGATATTTTCACAAAATAGGTCGAAATAGTCCCAATGAGAAAAAGCTAAAGGGATAAGAATAGTGTTATAATTCCATAAACGTGTCATTTTGCGTTGGGGAACATCGCGGATTCTTCACACCGACAATGACAGGGAATTTGTAAAGAAAACTTTAAGGAAACAAACAGAAATATTCGGTATCACTCAGGAAACGAAAATCCATTCACTTGCTTTAAATGGTTTTCAAAGTCGTTCTAATAGCGAATGTCTCACTGGAATCCCAGATTGCCGCTGTTTCGTTTCTGACCGAATTTTACTCCTTATTATTTTTTTGACAGACTTATGAGCCGCAAAAGCTTTTTCATCCTCTAGAGCTGAAATATAAAACATAATCTATTAGCCTTGCATATGATTTGTCTTAACACAATATACTCCAGCCTTTTTAAATTTAGGTCGCGAATTAGAACCACTCTGATCCCTTAGAAAAAATATGGAAAACGCTGGCGAAATTGAGTTTCAAAGCATAGACAAAGGGATTGATAGATTAAGAAGGTTGCAAATAATAAAAGACGAGGCGCAGAAAAATTCAGATAAAGTTAACGAAAGACAAGCTAACAGTTACAATTTAAGGATAAGACCGCTAGATTTTAAAATAGGAGATAAGGTTCTAAAAAGGGTAATGAAACTATCAAACAAAGCGGATAAAGCTTGAGCTGATCTCGTATTGAAACCTTTGCCACGTTTCTTTGCGAAATTTACAAAGCAATTTTTCCAAGCCCGTTCCCAAGCAAACTCATTGACCAGTATGATTAAAGGATGGAATATAAACGATTTTAAATTAGTAAACGCAAATATAGAATATGACACAAAAGCGTAGAAGATATTAATGAGTTTAAGTCATAATATTTAGACTTGAACAAGGGCAAAAATAGCATTGTCTCGGTGGCACTAACGACACAAATAAACTTGAAGAGAACTGTAAACAATACTCTGAATACAACTTGTGTAAAACGACTCTAATGAATAAGACAATACAGAAGTAACATTCCCCTTTAAGACGAAAGAAAAAGGTAAAAACGTAATAAGAATTTCAAGAAGAAATATAAATCTTAGTAAGGAAGTACAAACAGTGGAATGCAGAACTCAAAATTGTATAACAGGAAACACAAATTTTCTGACTATTTGTTAATAAACAAAATTATGCAGTTTAAATTAAATTTACTATTTTTATAACTAAATCAAATAACAGCAACTCAACTCGAACAAAAGCAGACTCAAAGGACAATCGACTCTAAGAACAAGAAAGTACCACGAGAATTGACTCCACGGACGAGTTTTCCTTTTCTTTTAATTTTTTTTCAGAAAGATGGTAACCAGAAAGGAGGATCACGAGCGAAAAAACAACAAGAGAACAGATACTTCGAACCAAAAACTAGGGAAATTGTAAACGCCACGGCCCAAAGACCATTTCCAAATATTGTAAGTGGCAATAAACCGCTTCTATCTTTTAGGGAAGGTCTTTCATTCTCTTAACCTTTCTCGGCTTCCCACTTTCCATATTACCTGCTTGGCATCAACCCCTGATATAAAGTGAATATAATTTTATGTCTTTTATTACTAATAGTTAATGTTATCATTCCTAAATACTCTACTTGATTTCAGCTGGCATTAACGAATACGTACTTGAGCAGTAAAAATATTAACTTTTAAAGTACAAGGAACAAACTACAATGGTGTCAGTTGTAGGTTTACCAATTCTTGATGCAATTTTCCGAAGCTATGCGCTAATCAATCTTTTTGGGATATACAAACGTATTTTCAATTGTCACAACTGATACACCGGCTTTAGGTAGACGTAAAAATCGTCCGGTAAGAAGGCTGGCATTCGCAGGTAATAACAATTTCAATATCTAGGGATGCCGTTTCTGTCCTTTTCTGATTCCACGATTAGGTAGCGAAAATATTTTGGTTCCAGTCTCTTTCAAAGCCGATCGGAGCTGTCAAACGTAACCTGAAATAAATTAAAACGTCATTTACGTTTAATGCATTAGAAGGTGCTTCAAAATCATAAAATTAACAAAATCTAGTAGGATTGTGGATAATAATACATCACTACCTGTCTGGCAATCAATCTTGACAACGTAAAATGACCAATACTGTGTTTTTAAATTATTTTAGCTTCATTATTATTTGAAAAACAGTAAATCAGAACAGCGAAATGTGCATATTTAAAAGGGATTACAAATGTTCTATTTCATGATCGATTTGGGGTATTCAAAAGTATTCAGAAAAATATTGTCGCCGCTGCTAACAAGCAGGGATTTAGTTAAAGAGATAAGCTTTCCAGCTCACTTGAAATAAATTCATTCATTTGATATAAATTTAAATTACTATTGTGAAGACTCAAACATCACCGAGGCTCAATCATCAATTATCAGGTAACCAAAAATTATTGAATACAGGTATTATAAAAAATTAAGGACCTGGATTTTGCTATTTCGTTATTAATATTCATGATAGCATGAATAATTTATTATAATTATTTATTTATAGTATTTATTAATATTACACAATATTATTTATAGCAATAATTAAGTTGATTGATGTTTGTATGGATGCATGTATGTATGTATGTATATAGTAAGATAATAAAGATCTATCCTGATTATCTGAAGCTTCTTTTCCAAAATGATCAACATGTAATCTTACCCTTCTCTGTCTATTCTTCCACAATTTTTTACTGCTTTCCAAACGAAAAAATGTTAAACATTAATAGGTGCAGACTGCACACGCTTTTTTCTATGTTGAAGATCATAATTTCTTTAAGCATTTGCTTTAACATATATTGGGGCTCAAAATTTGTACTGCAGAATGGGAAAGTATTTTAGAGCTTGAACTGATCATTTCGAGAGACGTTTCATTGCGTTAGGATATAACTTACCTTACAAATAAGTTCGTTTGATCTTTCAATTGTTAGGGGTATGACCTACATTATTTAGTAATATACTTAAATTTATTTACTAGCAACTTTTACCAGCGAAGCATGGGACAAGGGTAACTTCATAAAAACAAGAATGTGTTATTTAAAAAAATATATATATGCTCAAAGTAAACTTCTGAAAGCCATAACTCCGAAACCTTAAAAGAAAGAAAATAAGATTTTTGAAGTGAAACTTCTTTTGTGACGGTAGTGAATTGTCGGGATAGGAGTGAATTGAACAAAAAACGTACGACAGGTTGACTACAGACACGGCCCCCTCTTATCAACACCAACTTTCTCATTACCCTCTCTCTACAGCAGGTGCCATACAATATCCTTGTGTAACGTACAATATGACAGAATATCATACAATATCACGCAATATGATAAACTATGAACCTACATAATACCATGTGATACATTATAAAATAATATGATGCAATATCATACGATATCATACGATATAATACACTATTATACAATATGATACAATATGATGTAATATGATACAGTATGATACAATATCATACAGTACGATGATAACATAATACAATATGATGCAATGCCATGGACTTTGGTACAATATCATATAACATTTATGGAATATGATACAGCAGCATACAATTTGATGCAAATAGATATAATATGATGTAATACGACAGAATGTCATACAATATGGCACAATATGATACAGTATGATACAATATAATGCAGCATCACACTATATTGAACAATAATATGCAATATTATACAAAATGATGCAAAATCATATGATATGATACAATTGAAATTTAAGAATCTTAAATTAGATTAAAATCAAATTCAAAATCTTATTTAACGTCTAACATTCAAGTCAATGTATAAATTCCTGAAAATAAACCAAGAATCTTACGATAAAATTTGGACAAACACCACAAAATGCTCCTATTGCAATTCCGGAAAACAAAATAAAAATTTGTTTCTTTGGACAAAAATAAAAAACAGGAAATAACAACGAGAAGGCAACCAACCAAATCCCCTTATTTCTCTTTTTTATTTCTTTCGTCTTTTTTATTTTTATTACTCTGAAATCACAATAGAAAGCATGGATAATATTCAACAACGTTTCGGTGCTCACACAGCACCCTTATCAAGGTGAGAAAACTTAGACCAGGTGGGAACAGCAACGAAAATACGATGCTACCTCCTGGATACCTGAGAACAATATAATACAACATACTACAATATGATGCAATACCATACAATGTGATTCAATATCATATAATATGATGGAATATGATACAGTATCACACAATTTAATGCAATTTGATGCATTACGATACAATATCATGCAATATGATGAAGTTTAATAGAATATGATACACATTCACACTATATGATACAATATGATACAATATGGTGGAATATGATACAATATGATCCAATGTGACACAATATGATAGACTATAGTATAATACGATACAGTATGATACAGGATGATATAGTATCATATTATATGATATGGTATCATACAATATAATGCAGTATGATATAATATTATACAATACAAACCAATATGATGCAATATGACAAAATACGATACAATATGGCACAGTATAATACAGTATGATACGATTTGATATAATATCACACAATATGATACAATATGATACATCATGAAAATATGATGCGATAAGATACAATACAAAACAATATCATATAATATGATACATTACGATATGATATGCAACATGCTGTACCAAGTCACACTAGGAAACACTATTATGATGCATTATATTACTATATGGTACACTATGATATACTAT
Organism: Andricus coriarius; assembly: GCA_932066315.1. NCBI lineage: Eukaryota > Metazoa > Arthropoda > Insecta > Hymenoptera > Cynipidae > Andricus > Andricus coriarius. The sequence goes on from CAKNWT010136297.1 coordinate 13,125, forward strand.
GGTATATACATTACGGTACGCTATTATATGCTATGATACTCTACAATAAAATACAATACAGTATAATGTAATATAATACAGTAATATTATACATGATAGCACTGCCCCCCCCCACTTCTTTATTTTACTTTCAAACTATTTTCATGAAAATCTATAGAATAAACTTTATACAAAAATTGAATTTACTCAAAAAAGGACCAGTAAATTCTTTTTTTTGTGCCTGAAATGATAGGGACACATTTCAGAAGTGTAAACAGAAAGAAAGCTCAAACATGCAAGTCCTCTGGGATATAACTCAACCGACAACCACCGTGCTGCATGGTTTCTTGATTCTCTTTTTGGTTTATCTGATTAATAGGGAAACCATTACTATTTAATATTTTTTGTTTCGAAAGCTTTAAAAAATTCAGCTGAAATCAGCAGGAAGTAGAAAGACTACCTATTGACAACGAGGAAGAGGCGCATAAAACAATCAAATTTTTTGAACATTATAGAAACCCTTTCCATAATTTTAATCTTTGCGATGTCCTTTGTTTTTACGCGAGGATTATATGTTTTAAAGCTGTTTTCATTTTTATAAATTTCATAATATAACTCACGATCAATTATTTTCTTCTTACTTCTACTTTGTTTACAGAAGTATGGCTTACGTAATAGTTAAAGAGAAGTGAATTCGTCAGTGTCGAGAATAACACCATAAATCTGAAGTACTTTTATGACTGCTGTGTGGGAAAAATATAGTAATGAAATACAAATAATCTGAAATAATATTTGAGACAGCAGTTAGAATAATCTACTTTGGACCATTTTGGAGAATATTTGAAGCTTGAAGTCTTTTTACCTTTCTTCATAAGTGGGTTTATTTTATTCCAAGAAAATGAGGACCGCGATTCGTATAATGTGTTTGATCTTGGCTGCGTTTCCTAATCCAATTGGTAAATATACTAAGATCTATAATTGAAAGTGTACTAAGAATCGCAGGATACTTGTTTCCTCTCAGAGATCGTATAAAGTAAAATCGCTCTTTTCCTGCCAACAAACAGTGCTCCATGAATCGCGTGATGAAGGCGATTGTGTAACATTTTCAACTTTCTTTAAACCGTGAGAAGGCAATATTGTGCAACTTGCTAATGGGCTACGTAATATTCCCTAATATAACGTGATTTATAACATTAGTTCAGTAGTAAATACGGTAATTAATTTTCTACATGTACTTTCTTTTTGCAGAACTGATTTGGCCATTTAACAAAGGTGCAATTCATCCTTCTCCGATTCAACTTAGTGTCCATCATTACGAAAGTTTTCTGTATCGACGACGAACTTTCCTTTTAGGAGAAGGCTTTTATTATGCAGTAACAGATAAGCATCACGAGTACATCATTGGAATAATCGCATTTGGAGAATTTTGTCCATTAATGATTCCCAAAGCGAATCTTGCTAATTCCTATAAAAGAGTGAAAGTACGCATAGAAGGCGAGGTTGCCAATGCAACTGTACCAATATCAAATGAAGATCCTATAAATCGTCAGTTTTTCAAGTCTGTCGATTCAGCATACTTAGTTGGTGTCCGCATAGAGCATTAATTTCACGTACAAGTATACAGGAGCTGAGCTGAAGTTGAGCTGGCAATATTTTACGATTTTCACATTCATTTTTTCAAAACTAAATGTATACACGCTGTTTTAGTGTCTTCCTTTGCAAAAATTGTAGTCGATATTTTTACCTCTTTTACTATTTTTACATATTTTCATCCATTTCTACGTGCATGTGGCGTGCGTTGCTGGAATCTAGCGCTCAGTTTTTGTGCTTCCTCTGCTGAAAACTGCAATTTTGTAATTGTGAATTCTCTTTTGCTAAACCTCCTTTGGGTGTAAGGAATACATTATCAATCACGTGCCTCGCTCTTCGCATTCAATTAAAGTACACTTGAACCTAGACTTGAGTATGGTTTTGGTTCTGACCTTGGCCCTGAATCCAGGGACACCGAACGTAAACATCAGGGCCGTCTAAACACTGAGAATGAACTGACGCAAGGTGACGCAACGACGTGACGCAGTTATGCAATTAGGCCGCTAGGGTACATCGCTTTATAGCGCGGCATCAGTTCTCGGAAAACACAAATCCGTTTACTGAAATTCGGGGTTCAGTGTATGTCCAAAACGCTCAATTGCCTACACTATGTTAAACTCTATTATACACTATATACATATATTTTATATTAATTTCTGTATCTACATCCAGGATTACTTATTCATATATGGGAAAATAAACTAAAAATTCAAGTCTTAATTATTATTTTAATATTTATCATTTTATTCCTTATTTTGCATCATTCTTAGACAGATAGAACAGCAGACGTGTCCATAAAAACCGTTTTTTGTGACTCAGGAGTTCTCGGACTGCCCCCAATACCGTTATAGTAGAATCGAGCTTCCTGAATCATAGAGTCAATAAAACACAGTCCAAGAATGCTATCGTAGGGAATCCTGCAATTTCTGAAGAGATCACTGTCGGAGGAATTTACACAACTTCTTTCAAAAAGAGCCCGTATCTCATCGGATCAGTGGAATCCTAGTCAAGGTTTGAATCAAGCTTTGAATCAGAGTCAGGATTTGAATCAGTGTTCGAGCCTGAGTCAAAGTTTGAATCAAAATCAAAGTTTACATCAAAATGAAGGTTTGAATCAAAATCAAAGTTTGAGTCAAAAACCATGTAGTTCGAGTCAGGGTTGCAATCGGTGTTCGGAGTTTGTTGGCCCTTGTGAAGACATATTTCGAGCTTTGTTACGATTCTCTAAAATCTGAATGAATCACAAATGACCTTCTTAACCAAATCGATTCGGATTTTCAGGCTCCATCAGGGCTAACTCGAATGTTGATTCAAAAACGAAAAGGTGTCGTGAAGGATATAATAATCAATCACATTGACACAAAGTACCCTAAGAGAATATTGGCCATTCATGAGCCTAAAATTATAATTGAAAAGTTGAGATTATTTAAAAGCAGCGAAAATAACGTGACTCACAGCTCAGTTCGAACTAAGCTTTACCAAATCTAGCAAGGTAAGAATGAGTTGATTGGAGATTTTATTGAAAGATTTGATTCGCTGTTAAGAGAGCACGAGGCCAGTGAGGGGGCGATTCCCCTGACAGAACAGGAAAAAGATTGGCTTTTTATTGAGCCGTCTCCCCTAGAGCCACAGAACTGAGAAGTGCTGATCTCATAAGAAGGCAGATTACATTGAATGTAATGAATCCAGATGAGATAAACACTTTTCTCACGCAGCTTAAAGTGGAAAAGAGAACTGAATGCGAGTGACTCTAGGGATGTTAGAAAATCAGGTGAGCCCACGGAAAGTAGCGGAGCTGTGGCCGCGAATAGAGGCTCACAGAAGTCATCAAAACATCCTGATTCAACGTGCCACAGAGTCGAAATTAAATAAAGAGGAATGAAAGGAAAAACAAGGCAGAGGGGGAATGCATGCGGTTATAAAAGTCAAAATTACCAAAAGAGTATTTCGAGGCAAAAAGAAGTTTCAACCAGGAGCGAAACTTGCGTGCAAGAGCGAATATGAAACAGGTAAAATTGAGTCTAATAATGATCTAATATTTATTGCTGACTCTGGGGAAACTGATCATATTGTAAATACTAGAATTATTCTCTCTGATTTCAAACCATGTCATAATAAGTCTATTCGAAGTGCGAACAGAAATGAATCTGCCAACATCAGAATAGATGGCGTAGGCAACTTATTGTTAGAATCGAATCTTCTGGATAAGATACCTATTTAGCTGAATAATTTTATTTCAGCTGAAAATATTACTCATAGTTTGTTATCGTTGAGGCGATTTTCAGAAGCGGGGTCGAGAATTGATTCCTAGTTTCCGATCAACAGCTCGTGGATCAATCACAGAACGGCATTGTCATAAAGAAGCCAGGGAAAGGTGTTGCGTTAGATGATGCTCGGTCTGGGATTGGGAGGGAGAGGGAAAAGACGCTAGGAGCAAAATCTAATGCAAAAATTGCTCAAGTTTAGAATCAAGAGTCTCAAGTTGATTCTAAATCAGTTTCTGAAATTTTTGAATTCCCCTTAACCGAAGAGAATTCAGATTCCCTTTTAATTAATGACTCGAAAAATTTAACACTCAAGAATACCATTCAATTGGATTTCATAAGATCATTAGATGAAATAGAAGAATTGAACAAGTTCGATCCATGTGAGAAAATTGTCGAGTCCTTAGACAAAGGTGATGAAGGGATGTTGTGGCGCTTGAGACTGGGCCATGCCTCTCTGATTTACCTAAAAAGGTAACAACGAACTGGGAGCCAATTAAAAAATGTTAACATTAATGAATCTATTTTAGAATGCGAAATTTGTATAATGTCCAAGTTGGATAAATTACCTTTCAAAAAGCAGAGGAAAAGGGCAGTGAGACCACTGCAAATGATTCACTGTGATACGATGGACCCTATAAAGCCTACTTCGTATCCAGGCGCGAAGAGATTCATTACAGTTTTTGTGGACGATTTCTCGAGAATTGTACGAGCTTACTCTCAGAAATCTGAAGATGAATATAGAAATTCTTTAGTGCAGTATCTTTTTTCAACTCGAAACTTGCTAGGCCACGAAGAAAAAGTGTGCGACATAAGATCCGACAAGGGCACTGAATTCGTAGGTGGCGAATTTATAAGAGTCATGGAATCTGAGGAAATAGAGTCTGATTTGCCTCCTCCGTACACTCCACAGCTCAATGGAGTTGCGGAAAGATTCAATCAGACTCTTCAAAAGAAAGTTCGTCTATGATGCTAGGTTCAGAACTACCTGGTACGATGTGGAAGTTTGGAGTAGCTGCAGCTATCCATATGTCCAGCAGGACTTGTCACAAATCTGTCGATTTAAAGAACCCCTTGAAAAGATTCCAACCTGAAGTCAATTGTCACTTTGAACAAATCAAAAGATTCTCATGCATCGGGTACGCAGCCATATCAAAACCTGAAAGCAAATTCAGCGCGAGGGCTGTCAGGGCGGTACTGGTTGGGTACACGAAAACAGTGTACATGCTCTGGCATCCGAGCTCTAAGAGTCTGATCGAATCACACAATATAAGATTCAATAAAAGATTGCTTTACAAAAATGTGTATGATTCCACGAAAGAGTCTATTGTTTTGAAAAGAAAACAAGACAGACCTTCAATGCAAAATTCTGAAACCGAGGCCCATGGTCTCATGGCTTTAGTTAACAAGGATCCCACACGAGAGACCGACGGTTCCATTAGATTCAAAGCAAGACTCGTGATTCGAGGATTCAAAGAGAGAAGTGAGTATGACTTACAAGAGACATACGCACCTGTTTCAAGACTGGCAGTGGTCAGGGCTGTGCTTGCTATGATTAACAAGCATGACTTGTACTTCTCCCAGCTTGACGTCAAGACTGCTTTTATCAATGGCGTTTTAAATGAAGAGATTTACATAAAACCTCCAGAAGCAATTTAAGTTGACGAAGGGTCTCGCAGAATCAAAGTGTGCAAACTCGAAAGAGCTTTGTATGGACTCAAAATAAGTCCTAAGTAGTAGACAAACCTTTTCACAGAAGAGATTTGAAAATTGGGATTTGAAAATGATCTACATGATGTACTATATGTCGACGATATGTTGATTACTAGCAATGGTGAGAATCTGCTGAATCAAACCAAAGACTCCCTTACAGAAATATTTGTCACCAACAATCTTGGATAAACCAGAGAATTCCCGGGTAATTCAATTCAAAGACACAAAGATAAAAAAATCATGAAGATTCACCATGAAAATCATCTGAAGAATATTCTAGAGAGATTCAGAATGTCTGACTCCAAAACACAAAATACTTCTATGGTCACTCGGAAAGTTTCGAATAGGACCGAAAGGAGAAAAGAGTCAGAGTCTGAAAAGGAAGGTTTTGAGCGACCCCCGAGTAAAGTCCCATTTCGGGAAGCGATTGGCAGCTTGATCTACCTGCACAACGCCACAAGACCAGACATTGATTTCTCGATCAACTACTTGGCCAAAAGGCAGACCAGTCCGTCTGAAGAGGACTGGGTCAACGTCAAGAGAATCTTTATATATCTCAAGGGAACGAAATTGAATGGTTTGATCTATAGAGGTGTAACATAGAGTCTAGAGTCCTTCGCTGATGCTAGTTTTCGAGACTGCATTGATTCCTCTTCAACAGGGGGTTATGTGATCCGCCTGATTGGAGAGACGATCGCATGGAAGAGTGGACGGCCCATAAGCCATACCCCTCAAGAGTACTAACTTTTAGAGCCAAAATGGAAGATTAGAAAGTAGCTAGTCGTATTGACACTTATTCAAAAATTAGATGGGTAGTTAAACAATTTAAAACATTTAAAGCTGAGGAAGATGATAAAATATTCTCTGCATCAATTCAAGAAGAATTCGATTCCTTGATGGGTCCTTTGTGCAGCATCATTCGAGCATGCTTAGTAATGGGATGCATCCCAGTAGCATGAAGACATCGAGAAGGTATTTAGTGTCACTCAAATTGAATCAATATACTATACTGCTGAAACACACGCAGTTAGTGACACCGTAAAAAGATAGATACACTCTATGTTGAAAAGCAGAATGGTACATACTTCTCTACATGGAAACAAAATGAAGGCCAAAGTGCCAAAGGAGATGCTTACATGGAGGAGTTCTTTCATCCACCCAGTAAGCGCTGGTTATTGATGACCTCATTCGTGTTTTAAATGAATCGGTTTTTTACACTCAAGGCTATGTAGATGGCCTTGTGATCCAGGTAACAGAAAAGCAAGAGGGCACCTTAGTAGAACTCATGCAGTAAGCGCTCAACATAGTAGAGCAATGGTGCAGGGACCGTCGTTCGTCCGTCAACCAGAACAAGACGGAACTCATAAACTCTATCAGAAGATGGAAGCTTTCTGACCTGCGAAATTTCAAGTTCTACGGTAGGGGAGTATAATTTTATAAATCAGCTAAGTATTTTGGGGGTAATATTTAATCCTAAGCTAACCTAGATACTCGAAGTTGACGCATAGATACAAAAAAGCTAAAATGGCTTTTTGGCACTGAGGTTGCGCAATATGGAAAACCTGAGGCTTAAAACCCAGGATAACATACTGGTTATATACAATGGTAATCAGACCCATAATAAAATATGCGTCAATGATCTGGTTGCCAAGGACTGAACTAATCAGTACTATTAAACAATTGGAAAGCCTCCAAAGGATTTTCTGCTTGGCGTTCACTGTTGCTACGAAAACAACACTAACAGCAACTCTTGAGGCCATTCTGCACCAAGTCGAATGATGTGCCTTAACATCACATCCGACGAGCAATGGCCAGTTGGCCATCCGTTAACGCAGCAGTAGTCGATCAGATATCACCATTTCTCCTATAATAGGTCCTAGATGTTTCTTCGGAACTGTTATGAATGACTGATCCACTCGCCTTACCTAATCCTGTAACTTAAGCTTTGTAATCCCAAGGTTCTTGTACTGAGGCGAAAGAAGTTTGTTCCGCTGTCGATCGTTGCTCAATATAGGCAAATCGGGAGCTCTGTATATGGGTGTAAGTTTGGTTTTTTGAGAGGTTATTCATATTGATCCTCTCCACCCCATAGTGAGGCCCTCGGTCGATCTTCTTAAGACTATCGACCGCTCCTGGCTCTGCAATTATTACTAGTTAGTTAGCTTGACTACTCGCCTTGACATCGATTACCGACCATGCTTTCGTTTTCATGGTCTTGGATTTCTATCCTTTCAAGTACTATTTGGTTTTACGGATACACTAGGAATCCAAGCCAGCAGCTTTACTAACTTTGGGAGGTCTTTGCTGTCGATCATTTTGATCGTAGGTCGCACCCAAGGTTGTAATCAGACAATAGCTTCAATGAGCCAAGTTCAGGAGACTTCAGCCGAACAGATGATAGAAGCATTATTTTTAAAGTGGCAATCTTAAAATTTTGGGATGATTTCTCTAGGTTGCACCCCATCGATTTGATTATCTGATGCCGCATTAATTGCCTTGGCCTGGTTGTCCTCGAGTGTCCGATTGATTTGACAATTGCGACTTCAGTGTCGTCGCTACCCGATGGAGTGGCTAGGTTCTAACTTGAATTCTCTTTGGGCAAAGTAAATTAATTCCCCACCATTGTTGTACCTTGAGGGTTATTTTTAAGGTACAATAATACCCGTTAGGCATATAATTATGATTCATTTGTGAATTATCTATAATATACACTATGTTAAAACGTTTAAACAAAATAATAATATAGGCATCGGCATGGATGAGGTTGGATCAACAAAAATAATTTTTTAATTAAAAGTATGTTCATAGTATGACAACGATTTCTCCTCAAGAATTTTCTATTCTTTAACGTAATATATTATATCATTAAGAAGAATGTGTTACAAAATAAAGCATATCAACATATATTCACATTTTAAACAGAGATTTCAGCAAAATATTTTTTTATTGATACAACGTTATCTCTGCCGAGGCTTTAATTAGTTACATATTGAAATTCTTCAGAAGAGTGTTTTCTTTGTTTTAAGAAAATGAGGACCACGATTGTTATCCTGTTTTTAACGATAGTGATTTCCACTAATCCTGCTGGTAAATAAAATGCTATCTATTTATTCTGGTTGAGAACTTTTAGTTGCCATATATTAATTTCCAATTAGAAATTATTTGTTTCAACTAACTTTAAACCAAAAGTACTTGCACATCCTGGTATTTTTATTCAAACTTATGAAATGCCCCAGCATCATTATGAGCCAGGAAGAAAATGTGCGTGTGATGTTTCCCAGAAAGCTTAATTTTTAATTTTTTAAGAGGGTAATTAACATATAGCCATGAAAATAAGTTGAAAGTTGAATTTCATTGGGCCAAAACATTTAGTTCAGAATCTGAAAAAGCGCTTCAGGAGCTTAATGTCCGACGAGAACTAAAACCCTTCAATATGCTTGAAAAATGATGAAAAAAGTTCGCAAAAATTATTTTTTTGAAAATTGCATTTTTCTATTCTAAAAATCTGTATAAGAGTTAAAGTGTATGAAATATTCTCTGTAACACAAAACAAATTCTAATATTCTGTTTCAAAAGGTTTCGCAATCATGGCCCATAAAACTTGATTACTCGCAAATAATTAATTTTTAGTTTCACTTTTTGTCAAAGAACTCAGTCTAGCTCTAATAGCACTGCAATTTTATACCATTGGAAATGACCATATTCAATGAAATTTTGATCATAATAAATTTTTAAAATAAAATCTAATAGCATCGGAATGATGACCTACTGAAAATTACTCTTTTTGCTAAGTTTGTTTGAAAAAGTTTTTTTTGTCACGTTTCTGAACTATGAGAGATAAAAAATTGTTCTTATCATACTTTTACCGTGTGTCTGAAGCAAATAGCGACTCAATTAACCTGGTTACTTGTATAGAAAAGTTTTATTAACGAGAGAACAAAGAAGTTTCACGATGAGGGTAACTTTAGAAACATTATTTCAGTGCTATGAGAGCTACAGCAATGTTTCATTTTTTTGATTCATTCAAAATTTGGTACTCTTTAATTTATTTAGTCGAAAATTTTATCTACTGCTAAAATGATATCAATCGAAAAATTTCCACTGAAATTCGGATTTGTTAATTGAAGAACAGTGGAATGAGGCCATTCCTCAAGACTAATTTGATGCTCTGGGCATTAAGAAATTACCTTTGGAAGAACAATAGATTGGAGTTAAAGTTTGAAGCTCGACTCAAACCTTGCGGAAAGAACGACGTTGACTGATCCACGAGATGTTCCCAACTTTCTTTCCCACTCCTAAGAGAACAACAGGTCCTCTGATACGAAGGAGTTGAAGAATTTGAGCAAGAGACTCAGAGATTATTGACAGCTCCGAGCCTTGATCGATAAGTGCTCAAACGTACTTTGTATCACCAGACGATACAAATTATCTGAATTTGTAGACTGACTTTGGAACAGCGGACACGACATTAGATAATGGAGTTCACGAAAGAAAAAGCACTTCCTTTCCTGAAATGGCTTTTCGTAAGCTGCTCCTTAAACTTTTGTTCTTTTACTGGCTGCTCTGTAATTGCGTTGACGTTGGCTTTTGTAGAACTCGACGACTTCGAGGACTTTCCAAACCTTTTTTTTTAAATTGAGACTTGAAGGATTGCTGAGACGAAGACTGATTAGACTGATTTGGGATAGAATGTAAAACTTGCAAGGTCGAATCCTGGTTTGTAAGAATTTTTTCAATTGGTCAAGCATCGTTGCAAAATCAACGTGCCTACCTCTGGAAAAATGGATATGTGCGCGGAGCACTTTTCCAACCGCTGCTTGATCAAGCTGCAGCCGAAGATGAGGAAGCGACATTAAGACCAACCGCGGAAAACATGCACCTTCTGAGCGATAATCACGATTTCAGGACAAGAAGGAACATTAACATGCAAGTTCCTCTTAATCCCCAAGATCTGGCTGAAATTTATGCCTCTCTTCGTGGAGAAATCTCGCAAGAATCCGACCTATGGATCACCAATTGCTCAGTTTACGGTGCTGCGAGTGGTTTAGGTGATTCAAATCGAAGGCTCAAACATACGATGGATCAAAAGACCAAAATACTACATAACATCTGGTAGACCGTTCACGGAAAGGGTTCGAAAGTTCGCCCAAGAACTGAGGATCTTAAATCACACACTAAACAAGTCAAACCTGCTGTCAATCAAGCAGCATATTGTTGACAAAATACTGCTGTTATCTGACTCAAGGAGAAGTATACAGAAGAGGGAGACATCGATCATGGAGAATCAACAGTTTCTCACTGACCCATCTCGCCTGTTCAGTGATCACCCTGTTTCTGTCAAAAATCCTCCCAAGCCCAATGAAGTAGAGACTTTTTGGAGAGAGGTATACAAGATCCCGAAAACACTAAAATTGAAAGAAACTACTGACAATATCATCCGCTTCAAGGAATTTTGCGACAACCTCATACAATCTGAGGAGGAATGTCCATCAATCACGGCCGAAGAGGTGAAAAAAG
>CAKNWT010136299.1:2383-13671 GCA_932066315.1 Andricus coriarius
TTTATTTCATAGGTACTCCTCTTCAATTTCTAAAAAACTTGGCACGTCCCGATCAAAACCTGAAGTATGAGTTCAATTTTTCGAAAATCCAAAATTTCCCCATGTTAATTAAATGGGATTTCGAAGTACCCGGTGGTATCTTTATTTACCCGTAGAATCCTTATTAAAAGGAATAAAACAATACAATTTTAGATTTAAATTTTCAAATTTATTTATTTCAACTTAAAAAAAACGATTTTCAATCCAAAAGGACGAATTTTCCACCAAAAATGTGAACTTCAACAAAATAATTAAATTTTCAAGAAAATGTTTGAGTTTTTAATCAAATACTTGAATTTTCTACTTACAATGATGATTTTTCAACCAAATAGTCAAAATAGTTGAATTTTTAACGTACAAAGATGAATTCTAAAAAAAAAGTAATATTATTTTTAATATTCAATATTACAACCAAGTGAGCTGAAATTTCTAGCAAAAGATATAGATTTAAAACTAGAAAGCCATTTTTTCAAGTAAAAACATTAATTTTCTACCAAAAATGACGAATTTTCAAACAAATAGTTGAATTTTTAACAGGATTAGATTAGATTTACAGTAAAAAATTTTAATCAAAAAGACAAATTTTTCAATAAATAATGATTTTTCAGTCAAGAAAAAAGTTGAATTTTTAACCCGAAAATATGAATTTTCAACAAAAAAGTTTTTTTCAACCAAGCGATTTTCTTTTTTAATAAAAAAAGAGGAAATTTCAAACCAAGAAGATTAGTTTTCTACCGAATACAATTAATTTTTAAATAAAAAAGATCAATTTTCAACCAGAAACGGAAAAGTTACATCCTCAGCTAACAAAAAAATCATTTTAAACCAAAAGAAACTAATTTTTTTTAAATAGTTAAACTTTCAACCAAAGATGAACCTTTAATCAAAGAGATGCATTTTCAAATAAAATGATGAAGCTTCAACTAAAACAGTTAAATTTTCAGTAAAAAAAATTAATTTTCGACCAAAAACAACAAAGAGTTTTAACACTTTTAACCAGAAAGGTGAATTTTCAAATAAAATGATGAATCTTCAACAATACAGTATAATAACAATATATTAGATATTTCAGGCAAAAAATTTAAATTTTCAATCAAAAACAGTTAAATTGAACCAAAAAACACGAATTTTCACAAAAATTTCTTCAATTTCGAAACAAATAATACAATTTTTAATTAAAAATATAATCGTCAGCTGGAAGCTATTGCAAAAAAAGAAATATAAATACAAGTCAGATATGTAAAAAAAAAAACTATTTTCAATAGATGCAAATTACTAACAAGAATATTTTTTCAGGGTGTCCTCTAATTTTCATTGTCAAAATTCCATTATTTTTTATTGACCAATTTTTTATTTTCTCTTTCTATTAATATTTAAAACCTATTCATTTATTAACGGAATAGAAAAATGTCAAATTGATATTTGCAATTTTTGTGTTTGTTATCATGAACAATTATTTAAAGCGCCTCTTAATTCCTTGACTTTTACAACATGTTTTTCAAATTCCATGACTTTTCCCTGACCAATAAAATTCCCTGACTTGCCTGATTTTCAGGTTATCCTGGACCTACAGTCACCCAGAAATATCTACCAAATATACTTGTATCCATTTTATAAGACCAAATATTCATTAGAAGAAATTTATAATTTACTTCAAAGTAGATTTGAGCCAAGTTAAACAAGTTCTTGAATTTAATCGTGTTCAAATCTTCCCGAACTCTTCGCGCCAATTCATTCGTTCGTAGAATCGTCGCATACGCATAACTGCGTTAGTCAGGATTTTGATTATTTTCTGAATTTCTATTTACTGGTAATCACTTAGGATAAATATGGATACGAAATATAAGAGATTGCATGATTAAACAAATTTCAAATTAAAAGAAATCAAGTAATTGAAATGTTCACAATTATAAAATCCGCGTTTCAAGTTTGATTCATCAGTTGATTGACTCATTCAGTAAACATCGTTGCCTTGAAATCGTCGCGTCGGGCTCCTTGATTTCGTCTCGAAAAGGCACGATTTTAATCGGTTTTCGTCAAGATTCGATCGAATTCTTATTTCAGAGTTGTTAACAAAAAATCGGTTGCAATAATTTTGTAAAAGAGACTGTCTTTGTATATTATTAACGATTCAGTAAATTTGATGATTCCATTTCAATGGCCAAGTGGCGGTTGAAGGCTGATTCGCCAGTTTGAACACGTTTTTGCCGTTCCCGGAAAGTCGTCGCGTCGCGCTCCGGGTATACCCGAATTTGACTGATGCCTTGCATTGGAGTCGATAATAATAATTTGTGACTGTTCATTTTGTAAAATTAGATAATAATTGTGCTGTATGCAGTTTGTTAACAATTTCCGGTATGTCGAGTGGGTTGCATCCGGCAGGCGACTAAATAAAAAGAAGATTTTGTTGTGATATAGAAAATTCAGAAGAATTTCGGAATGTAGACAAATTCTTGGGTGAAAAGACTTTTTGAGACATTGTAGGTATCCTGTTGTTGTGATGGACATTTTTGATCAATTGACATTTCAAAATCAATTTTTTTCATGAAAACTCTTTCAACTGTGGAATTTTCAACGAGGAATTTTTATCTCATTCATACACTGCGTATTCTGCCATAATTGTAAGTAAAAACAAAAACAGTTTATTTCGCTCATTTTTGTCTACCGAAGCAAGATTTAATATTTGGTATATTAAAGTCTCGTTGCTGTACGTATTTATTTTAAAACATAAAAATTAATTTAATAAAATAGTTATTAACATTGAGGCTTCAATCTGATTTAATAATCGCATTATTTTATATTTCTAACCCCAATTTTCGACAATCTGATAAATATTTTCCTGAATCTGTTTCGAACGATTTGAAGACATATATTGAACAGGAATTTTTTTTAGATACAATTAGTTGCTTATATTTTCATAATTAATTCAGCCAGATTTATTAGTATTTTCTTTTTTATCATAATTTAAGCTGTGTTTATTATTTTCATAAAAAGTAATGATATATTATTACTCATAATATCTTAGTAATAGATTTTATTTTGAAAATTTCATAAATATTGGCTGAAATTTTTGTTCGAAGTTTATATTTTATTAGATATTCAGGGTGGCATTTTCTAAGTTTTGAAAGTCTCCACTTAGAAAGTATATAATTTTCAAAGTGTTTAGAACAATTAGACTTTAAATGTTCACAGTGATTCTCGCAATATTTATAATTTTGGAATTTTAAACGGTAAAAATGACAGTGATTTTTTTGACAGAAATCACATTTTTTAGTACATATAAAACAAATCTATCCAGTCATTGTGAATTTCACTTGATACTACATAATATGATACTTATTAATAATATCTTCTTTACAATTTCTATAATTTTATTTAAAATTTGTATAATTTAAATTAAAAATTTGTATAATTTTAATTCAAAATTCTAGAATTTTGAATTAAAATTATAAAATTATAAAAATTATAAATTAGTTTTTAATGCGGAATTCTAAACCAGTTTAATTTTTAAGACCTTGAAACTAAAGTTTTTTCTTAAATTAATTTTTAGTTTAATTTTGAGAGGTTTCAAATTTTTAATTTCACAATATTGTAGTTTCAAATTAAAATATTCAAAATATCAGGACAATTCCGCTATTAAATATTTCAAAATGTCGTACTAAAAGCCTTGATAGTCAGTTTTGAATTTAATAATTTTAGATGTAAATATAAAGTAATTTCGAATTAAAAAGTTAAGAATGGTACAATTTCAAAAATTGGAACCATATTACAGCAATCTCGTTTTGCATTATTTTCTTCTTAATTTTTAATTTTCAATGTAATATCTTCAAATTGTCCGATTTTTAGTTGGAAATTTAAACAAATAAATAATTTTAAATTGAAAAATATTTTATTGGAAAATTTTAAGGATGAATAACAATTCTCTCTGAAGATTTGAAATTTAAAACAAAATTAAAAATTGAGTTTAAAATCAAAAAAATGTGAAAATTAAGTAATTAAATAATTTCAGTAATTTTAAATGCATACATTTAACAGTTTTGAATTTTCATGTTAAACGCTAATTTCTTAATTTTTTCCTTTCATAGGTTTTAATTTTGCAATTAAAATTGAATTGGTTGAATTTTGTAAAGTATAATTACCAATTTAAAAACTATTTTTTTTGCGATTTAAATTTACTGTGAACAATTGAAATTTTAAAGGTTTTGAGTATAAAAACGTTTCAATATCACAATTTTCGGCGATTAAAATTTTTTTCAGTTTTTAATGAAGTTCGCATTCGTTTAAGTTTCAACGTTCCGGAGTAGAAATTTTTTCATTTTTAATGTTTCTCATGTAAAATTTTTATTTATTTCAAAAGTTTTTTTATAATCATTCAATTCATTTTTTTATTTTACAAAAATTTGTCTAATCAGCTTTAATGTTAAATTATTGTCTTGCTATGTATTAAAAATAAAAAATTCTAGAATTTCAGAAGCTTTGAATTTAAAATTATTCAAATTCAAAAGTTTCAAATTTTTCATTCTTTTATTTTAAACGCTTTTACTTATAAATAATACAATTTCAATCCCTCTGAATTTTAAATGATCCAATTTACAAAACTCGAATCTTAAAATATTCCATTTTTAAAGTTTTCACATTCGCCTATTTTCGAAATTTTAATCTGAAGTCATTCAATTTTGTGATTCTTCAATTCAAAATAAAATTGTTTAATTTTTAGCGCTTCGTCCTAAAAATTATACAATTCAACTACTTTTTTAAATTAAATTGTCGAAAATAGTTATATATATAATTTCAGATGTCTTCAATTCGAAATTACTAGTTATTAATTATTGTTTCAAAAACGTTTAAAACATAATATTTAAAAATTAATTTAATAATGGATTTTTAAATTGTTGGCATGATTCAAAGTCAACAGATTTCTTGCAAAAATTTTTCTGATGCTTATCGACTTCCGCAATTGATCATATATGTGAAAAACTGTGGGTTTCGCAGAGAGTATATTTTTCTCTAAATCGGGAGAAATCACGAATATTTACTGGGAGACGAAAATTTAGAAAATAGTGGCACCCTGGATATTGTATTTATTTACTTTCAATTAACTTTTTTATTGTTTTTTAGCTTATACGCACTTAGAAGGACAGGAGGGTCCTGAGAAAAAGTGGCCCCTGCATAGTCCCCGGTCTTCGTAGAAGAGAAAGAAACCGCGAACGTAAGTTGTTTTTTAAGTCCCTCCTATCTCCAATCATGTTGCAGGATTAAAGTTCCGAACCAACACTGAGATAGGTTCTAATTTAAATTGAAAACGACGTAGTATTTTAAAAATACTTAAAGTTGATGTCGATTTTTCACAGTGTTTCAATCTAATTTGGAGACCAAGAAATGCTTTCGTGGGAAGACTGCGTATCGAAGGAATTTCAGCATGTTTGGAATATTTTGGTTTCCGTTTTCCTTCGACACAAAGAAACTCCCAAGGGCCAATTTTTATTATATTACAATACGTTCAATACAGTAATATTTTCATTTTATTTTGAATCGCCTTTTTTTGGATGAAATGTTTGTTAAAGATAATAATTATTTGGGGTTTTTTCCCAGCAATCCGTGACCATTTTTCACGATCACTGAAATTAAAAAATTAAAAAACTTAAAGCTAACCAATTTTTCATTTGAAGTAATAAAAACTGATCTGCGAAATCACTCAAAGTGAGACTCTTGAATTTTAAACTTTTAAAATTACAGTGTAAACAATTTTTAATTCAGAAATTGTTTATTCAAACAAAAACAATTTTAAATTAAATGCAGTTGTACTGCAAATTTTTTAACATTGACCAATTGCATAGTTCAAAGATTCACATTCAATTCAAAAAATATAAATCCACGTTAAAATTGTTCAAAAACTTCTACATTTTTTGTTCGAAGTCTGTAAAAATCTACATTTTGTTTTAAATTATGTGAAATCATTTTAATTGTTATTTATACATAAAAATTCAACAATTACACTTACAAATGCAAGGCTTTCTATTTCAAACAATTCCGTTTAAAATTGTTTAGCTTTGAATATTTGATTTATAATTAATTGCTCGCTTAAAATGAACAGTCAAATATTGCTGATAATTAAAAAAATGTTCTTTTTCTTAATTAAAAAATTGAATAGGTTAAAATGGAGCATTTTTGACTGAAACAATATTTGAATAGAATCTTGAATTGAATAAAACCCTTTTAATTATGAATCGATTAATTTGAAGTTATTTATAAATTGAAACTAGTTTATAACGTTTTAATCAAATGTTTAGATTTCTTCAACTACTATGGCTTTCGAATTAATACAGTTCAATTTTTAATATTAAAATCTGTAAATTTTTTAATTTTGAAATGATGCAGAATCGTCTTGTAAAATCAATTATTCTTCACTCTTTAATACTCAAAGTACAGCTCAATTTTAAACATTATTGATAAATAATTTTTATATATAGTGGATCAACCAAAATCTTGTTTTCCCGATCCAGCGGCCAACCTGAAAATCTTATATTTGCAATCACGCTCAATTAATGTTTTTGAATTTGAGCCCTTTTCTTAAAATAATTCAAGTATAAAATTCAATTTTAGAACAAAAAGTAAACTAATTTATAGCCAAAATTTAATTTGCGAACCAAATTATTTATCTAGAACAGGATGTCTTCTTCTCAAATATATGCATAAATATTCTAGTGAATATTTGGTATCAGCGTAGATCGTTTTATTAATCAAGTTGGGCGCAAAATATATCCCAGTGGGCAAAAAAATTAAGGATGTCCTAGAGACGTCTTCGGGACGTCCCTAAGACGTCTTTTGGTACATGTCTTTTGGACATCCTAGGGATGCTCTTAAGACGTCTAATGTCAGTCCGAAAGATGTCCCGAGAACGTCCTATGTCTTCAAGACATCTTTAGGGCATCTTTAGGACATTAGACGTCTCAGAGACGTTGTTTGGACTGACATTGGACGTCCTAGGAACGTTCCAAGGACGTGCTTGGGATGTTCATGGTTTTGTGCCCACTGGGATGTCTGCGTGTGTGTTTGAGAATTTGCGTCTAACTTGAAAATTTTCCACGAAGTATTCTTGAAATAATAACTTGTTCACTATCCTAATTAAAATTTGTTTTTACAGTGGAATATTATGTTCAATGATAAATTGTTTTTAAAAACTAAGAGCTTGTAGACAGATATTTTATCCTACGGTTTTGGTTCAACAATTGTACCAATTGCATCCGGGTTATTTATATTTTTTTATCGATTCAAAGAACGGAAGCTTGAATCGAATTAGGCGAGGTGGTTGCCCGACGATTTCCGAACTTGGCTATATGCCGAAGAGTCCCAAAAATGAAGAGGGGAACTGCAGTGACCATTCTTGAATGGATAGATGTAGATAGCTTTTTTTTATCTACGATAGTCACTACGTCGATTTTACTCTCATTCTTTCCATTTTTTGTCACTATTTTGCTTATCATTATGTTTTATTTTCCATAGGCATTATTTTAAAGGAGCAATTATGCTATATACTTTTAAAATTATTTTGTTCCTTTTTTTTACAGGAATTTATTTGAAAGGAACATTGATTCGAAATCATTAATGATATTTAACAAAATATTTTTCAGGAATTTTTCAATCGCCCTAAACAGGATACTTTTTATTAATTGCGAAATTTTTTTACAGGTATATTGAAAGAGTTAATTGAACTCTCAGGTTAAATAAGTATATATATTGTATACCTTTCTCTGTCTATTTAAACTTGACCCCTTATTGATTCCAGGGGTTTAATTTTTTCGGAAGCTAATATCACTTTTAGAAAGCTTTTTTTTAGAATACTGCTCTTCGCAGATTCTTCACAAGGCTGGATGTTTAGGACAATAGTTTTTTTAAATAGTTGAGGTGTTTGTTTAATCATAAAATTTTATCGAATAATCTTTACCTTATAATGAGTCCTCTAACCCACATTAGCCCTATTTTATTTTTAATATCTTATATACCATCTGCATTCTACATATAAAGAATCTTTGAATTCTTCAATTCACAATTAGCTGTAAAATTTTAATTTGCGAATTTAAAGAATCTAAGCATAAAGATTGGGAAGATTAAAAATTAAAACTCAGTTCAGTGGTAAATAGATTTATTTCAGAAGACTCTTAATTTCAAACAATAAAGTCATTTTAAACGAACTAAATACATCAAGGCACTCCTCTCCTGGACTCTTGTTTAATATTTTGGCGGCTAATGTCCCAGGGTTTCAAAATATCTGAATTTTACACTCTTGTGAAAAATCAAGTGTTTTTTATCTCCTAATTCGAAATTAAGTCTAACATTCATAGTCTACACTACAAACTATAAAAACCTGCATAACAGTTTTGTACCCTCTAATTCACAAAGTCTTTTAACTTTTGAATAAAATTTAATATAAAAAATAAATGATAGTTTTCAGAAAGAATTTTCTTAAAGCACATTCCAAAAGTCGAAATAACATAGAGAAACTTCTTTTGAAGGTTCTAATATCGAGGAACATGTTCAGATCTAGTTTTTCGAGTCAATAGACTTTGTTCTTCATTTAAATTCAGAGTTTCGGCTCTTCAATTTTTTTCTAAACTATTAAAACTTCAATTAAATAATTTTAATTTTAAAGTTTAGTTAAAAGCTCTCAATATTTTCAAGAACCTATAATTATATAAGTATTCCATAATAAAATTGTTCAAATTCAAAAGCCGTCAACTTTTGAAGCGCTTGATATTTTTATTTGCTAACCTAAGAAGCACCAGAAATTTCAAATGTTTAAATATCAGAGCACCCGACATTGAATTTCCTATACACTAAACATTAATTATCGACAAAAAAAATAATTATCATTAAATGAATCTAAAAAATTATCTACAGACTAAGACACAATGCTAAGCCAATTTCAAGAAATTGAATCCCTGTTTTCTCAACAAAAAGGAGAACTAATTAATTAGCCCTATTTATAACGCAATACAAAAATATCAGACTCATTTCAATACTTTCCTGTTCACAACACTCAGGAAAATACACTTAAATAGAATTATTATAGACGAATTCTAAATATACTGATATCGTTTGTTCATAAATGTACGAGTTCCTACTGAAATCTATGTAATCTAACATGCCTGAGTCAAAGGTAACAAAAAATTGAACTGGTTTGAAGAGGTTCAAACCTTGGTTTAGGTAAACGCGCGCGCCCAGTGGATAAATGACAAAAGTTCTTACAGCTTCCGCAAATTTTCAATCGGAACAGAAACTATAATCGATCAAACAAGAACATGAATCTGTTTTTTGTCTGGAATTTTCTCTGTTCCCTGATTCTACGATTATATGACACCCGACTTTAAATCTATTTGAATTAATAACAGAGGATCGAAGGACACGATCATTTAAATATCACTATGGGATTGAACAAGAAATTCAGAACAGTCTTAAAACCTAAGAATACATCTTTCAGAATCGATTTTAGGTTTATCTGATACCTAAGCCGCTTGGACGATTTCAAATCGATAGTATGACAAGCGAGGCATCCAGCTTCTTCTAAGTCGATGTGCGGCTCCGAACCTCCCAGTAAAGATTCGCTTTCCAATCCACTATTTAAAAGCGATCCAGAGAACCAAATTTTATCCCCAGGGTAAATATTTAAACTAAAGTTTTTGAATGATTGATCCCCAAGTAAAATAACCTCTGCATTGCTTCCCCACATTCCGCTTTTCATTTTGACGGAAATTTCAAATTCGTACCAATCCCAGTCTGCGAGATGACATCTGTTTTTTCTTTTTTGGATATCGAGGAAGGTTCGGCAGTCGCTTTTGCGAATGTCGTTTCCGGACTTGCAATCCTCGTCCTGATATCGTTTTCCTAACAAGCAGCTGATAGGGACTTTTACGAGTTCTGGGAGTTTATTTACTACCAGTGCGACGTTATTTTTAACTGATTTTAGTCGAACGTTGGTCACGTAGCCTTCCCAGGAAATTGAGATTCCTTCAAGGTGGGCACAGTGAACTTGTACCTGAGCTTTTGAGGATGTTTCCTCCCATGCTGGTTGGTGACAGTGGTTTTGGTATTGTTCCCAGGAGAGAGTTGGTATAATTTCGTAGGGACTTGAGCCAACTTCTTGTTTGTAGCCGATTATCATTGGCCATGAGAGAAAGATGCCGGCCATGAATCCGAGAGCGAGCTGGAAAAAATATTAGTGTTAGATTTTGAAAACGTTCACTGCAGTCTTTTTTCCAGCAAAAGATGAAAAAAATTTAAGAGTTGAGAATGGCAACTAGGTGAAGCTCATTTTGTTTTTTCTCTCTCTTACTCAGAAGTTATGAGATTTAACTGATGTTTTCTGTCACGTGTGATATTTTTTTGCAATAAAATATAATTTACAAACCCTTTTGAAGTTTTTTTTTTAAAATTGAAACATGAAAACAGGGTTCCTACACGTAGAGAATTTTGGAAAGTCAGGGAATTTTCGATAAACTGAAGTTGAAATTCATTTTATTATGTTGTTGGAAATTCAAAAATTTTGCTAAAATAATTCTTTTTGGTTGAAAATTCAACTGTTTTGTTAAAAATTAATCTATTTCGGTTGAGGTTCCAACTGTTTTTTCGAAAATTCGTCTCTTTTGGTTGAATTCAAATGTTTCTGGTATAAAATTGTAATCCTTTTTTGTTGAAAATACAACTGCATAGTTAATAGTGGAACTGCTTTGTTAAATTTTTTTTTTGTTGGTGATTCAAACGTTTGGTTGAAAAATTATTTTTTTTGTAGAAAATTGGACTCTTTTGTTAAAAATTCGGGTTTTGAATTGAAAATAATTTTTTTAACTGAACATTTAACTATTCCATTCTTTGTTGAAAATTCAGCTTTTTGTTTTTGTTAAAAATTCATCTTTTTTGGTTGCAGATGCATCATTTTAGTTGAAAATTCATTTTTTTATTTTAAAGTTTAACTATTTTCTTCAGGATTCATGTATTGCCATAAAAATTTATCTTTTTTGGTAAATGACTGATTTTTTTCGGTTAAACTTCATTTCTTTGGATGAAAATGTAACTTTTTTTGTTCAAAAGTCGTTTCTTTTGATTGAAAATACATTTTTGTAACTAATCCTTTTTTATTGAAAATAAATATTTTTTGTGTACCAATTCAACTATTTGGTTGAAAATTCATATCTTTTATTGAAAACTCGTCAATTATTTTAGTAGAAAACTTCTATTTGTGGGTTAAAAATTCA
>CAKNWT010136307.1:0-12029 GCA_932066315.1 Andricus coriarius
GTTTCTATGATTTTTTCCACTTATAATGAGCTATATAAGTTATAATGAGTTTTATTTTAAACGATTTGACAGGTGAGCTTGAAACTTATGGTTCTGGGAGTTTTATTTAAACTTTTGTCTCAGGTAACCCTAAATTTTATGCTTTTAAAGTATGTTCAAGTAACGGACAGGAGAATTATATATTTAAAGTAAAAGGGATTAACCTGAAATACAAAAACTCCAAATTCATGAACATTAAATCTGTTTGTGATCTTGTAGTTAATAAAGCTGCTCCGACTACATTGAATTATAGAGCCATTCGTAGAACCACGTATCATGACGTACTGACAACAAATGAACACAAAATCTATCGACCAGTTTACATAAAAGGAGGTTGACTGGTAATCATCAACTTCAGATGACGGTGATCGTAGTAGATTCGGCTAGTAGGCAATTGAGTAGTGCAGAGGTGTCTGCAAAAAGCATCCCCTACACACACTACTAGATATGTACGCTCCACTGGCAGAGCTCATGGAGTGGTGGGGCTGGTTTTCGTAAGGCTATCGTTCCTTTTCCGAGTACACGTATTATGTCTATGTTTGTAAGTTAGTAACAAAAAAAATGTTGATTCAAAAAATTTTTGGTTTTTGCAAATTAAAGAGCAATTTAAAAACCAGCGATTAATGTGACAACCTGTAAATCTATACAGGGTGTTTTTTTTTTAACTTGAGACATCGAAATATCTCAAGAAATACGCATCCTATGAAAAAATATCCTTCATAAAAACTTTTTATTTTCGAGGGGGAAAAGCGGCTTCGGACAAATTTACCCCGCCCCACCCCCTCAGGAGGCAGGAAGGGGGGCAACTTTGTAATTTCAAATAAGAACCCCAATTTTTTATCACAGATTCAGATTCTCCTTCATGAAATACATAAGTTTTATTCGAAAAATTTTTTTCGATTCAAGAAAATAAAAAAAAAAATTTTACATAAAAACCCACCTCCCATGTCGCCTGGGGGGTGGGGTAAATTTTGTTCAAAGTCGCCTTTCCCCCTCGAAACTGAAAAGTTTTCATTACCGATATTTTTTTCATAGGATGCGTATGATTTTAAGATATTTCGTTGTCTCAAGTTTAAAAAAACACCCATATTTCGGGCATTAGGTTCGATTCTTCGCGGAATTCTTCGTCACCCTGATTCCAAAACGGGGCTTTAAATTAGCCTAAGACTAACAATTTTGAGAATAATGCAATTAAATTTGTTACTTGAACCCTTCATGGTATGAATGACTTCTTGCGAAGTCAATTTGACCTTTTGTCGTGTTTAAGGAATTGTATTTTTCTCAGAAACGGTTAGTCCTTGACTAATTTAAAGCTCGAATTCCGAATCAGCATGAAAAAATCTATTGCAGAATATCCATATAACATAAAATATGATAGATGAGCACACGCGGTACTTAATAATACACATTTTCTTCACAAGATGTCATCTTTAACCTAAATTTTCGAAAGCCGAATAGTGATGGTGAAGTGCAAACGTGGAAAAAGTGCAGGTTTAAAAAAGCTAAGAACTGCAAGTCTTAGCATCGCTTTCAGTGTGTTGGACATCGCATTAAAGCGTTCGGTACTGCGTTTTTACATCACTGCTATATCTGTAATTTGTTTATAACGTGTATGCGAACTGTCACTGTTCGAGAGATATAGACTGGACGTTTTTCTTTTTCTAACGTGAGCAACTAGTACATTTTTTCTTCTAAGATAGCAACGGTAGAAAGTATTATCGAATTATAAAGGGGTATTTTTGAAACCATCTGGCCAAAAATCTTCGGAAACTTGGTAAAGACAACATTACCAAGAATCGAGTTCTTGCACGTTTCGCTACTCTTGAATAGCATCCTGGGAATTCAGGAGCACAATCCAGAATGGACCAGAGGCTGTCAGACTTACCGCGGGTTCCAAACAATACTTTCTGATATCCCTGTACATAGGGCATTCTGGCAACAAATAAAACAGACTCTATTCCACTTCCAGGTTGCCGATTGTGCAGAGTTGTCCCTCAGTGCATCCGAATGAAAGATCCCCCAATGAAAATGTATCCCTACCGTCTCCCATGATAAGCATCTGGCCAAGAAGTCTAACGAATTTAAACAGCAGTCTGTTTTAAAGGTACTGCTGCCCCATAGGATCGATCTATAGGTTAGACAGCACCCGGAGAGAGGATCTCTGACTCAGCCTGTACAGGTCCGCATTAGCATTAATTTTACTGTGGAAATCAATCTGAGAGTCAGCAAATACAACTATATTATCAGCATATGCCAAAAGAATAACCTCGATCAGGTGATTATTTGAAATTCCGCTCAGTCCCCTCTAGAGTGCGAATGGAGATATTAGCTGTATCATAGAGGCTAGAGACCTAGGCTCAATAATTTCCACCAGAGCAAATCATTGTGGACTGAGGGGAAGGGTATTTTGAAATCAATAACACTACATTTGACACTTCTACGTAGACCGAAAGATGGTCTAAGCGAGATACAACAGGAATAATTTATAATCCTTATTTAAACTGATGGATGTAAGAGCTCAAGCCGCGAGATCAATAGAACTACCACTCCCGCTAGAGGGACCAGTGTAGCTTTCTGGATAATAACCACCGAATTTACCGTAAAGAAAAGTCAAGCCATGTACTTCCAAACAGTCAGCCAAAGCAAGACCCCTTCTGCACACTTCACGATCCAACACGCATTTTTCCACAAATGCATTACCCCCTCATAAGGTACCTGGTTTTGATTACCAATGCGCGTGTTAAAATTCCCATTTAGAATTGTAGGAATAGATGGATATATTTCCTTCAGCCGCGCAAGTGCTGAATCAGACATTCGCAAGTCGACTCTCTGTCCAGCCTAGGATCAAAATATATCACATCGACTATAAATTTCGATGAGGAATTCCCGAACTTTATGAAGATTCGCTCAGGGGATATATCAAAGGCTTCGCAAGAATACCGTTTCCGGTTTAGAAATATCGCTAAGCCATCGCTCACTCTACCAAATCTACTTACCTTTGATGTATAATTCGGTTCAAATTATTTTAAAAATTGCAGAAAACTCTCCACTTGGTTACCTAGCAGATTGCACTATTGCTTCTGAATCCACCGCACTACCTTTCGATCGGTAGTTTTTCGACTGGCATCCATTCGGCGTAGCTGAACTTTTCAACCCGTTTTTCGTCCTAAGCCATTTTTCCTTTGGATAAAAGGATTGAGATTTTTTATTGCATTTTCGGCTGTTTTAACCAAAAAAAAGCATAAATATACATTTATCATAGAGCGAAAAATATCATGACTCACGCTTCAGCGGATGACTACAATTTTAGCTTGAGATGACGACAAATTTTTAGCTAGAACCTCTCCCCAAGAGTGCTTAAAAAATCTGTTTAGTGCGACCTGTAATTTTGTTTAAGCAAAGAAAAAATATGATATTTTTTATCAAAAGAAGTAAATTTAGGATGAGGTTTCGAACAATCAAAAGTTTGTATTTGTATTGCACACCATCATATATGTGAATGTACAATACAGATTTTCTCTAACGACAGAGAACGTTTTTTTGTTGTTGTGAGTCTTGACATTTTAATTCATGTTTCCCAAAAATAATAAAATAGGAATTTTGTAAACAATAATTAAAATTAAATTCCTAGGTCAGTTCGTGGAGTAAACGATGGTTTACTCACATTTTTCTGTTCGTTATCGTGCTTTTGTATAGTGTTGCTGGAGCAATGATCTTTGTAACTGTAGAGGGAACTCAGGAAACGAGACATCGGCTGGATATACGAAGGGACAGGTTAGTAGGCTGATTCATTTTGCACGAAGTTTCGAAATGTAAATGCGGTAACCCGATAGTGGAAAGATTTGACAAGAAGATGATTTTGCAGCAAATAAAAAATTAATTTTTTCAAAATTATCAATATATATTGTGCAATACCGATTTTTTTAGTACGCCGAAAGATACTACTCGCTAGGTAAATATTACATTTCCATTACATGTGAGAGAATCAACTCATTTGAAAGTTTTAAAAAAGGTACCACCATGCAAATTACATGGTTTTCAAGTGCGATGCGCCAGATTTAAATATCGAACGATTTGGACTTTTTTGCAAAATATTCTTCTCGTTAAATATCACCCATTACCGGTTTAGCGTATTTACATATCGAAAATCGGTGCAAAATGAACTCTCGGAAACACTTCTCGTTACTCTTTAAGCAGGTCCAAAGTACAATTTTTCTGCTTTGCTCGAAGTAATTCTTAGCTGATTTTTGGTTTTTATTTTTCAAATAATTAGTGTAATAATAATTTTTCTGTATTTCATAAGTTAGTTTTTATATAGTTTGTAAAAATTCTTAAACCTAGGAAGATTATAAAAATATTCCAGTCCTATGCTTAAAATATACTCATTTACATGAATTTGGGACTGATCTGCCGTACAAAAGAAGAAAGCAATAACAAAATTTTATTATGATAGTGGAGATGTTGTTTGAATTACGATTAAAGAAACTTCTTCTTTCATACAGTACATGGTTTATATTAAAATTATGGTAATTGCAGCTCTAATTACAGTACACTTTCGGTACCTTCCGCTCTCCTCCACACGTATTTCAATGCACATATTATCGTATCTCCCACTTAAGCGACTGCGAGTCTCTGCGCTAGTCTGCACATATGCCAACGTGCGAATTCTAAAGTGAATTACAGTAGCGTGGAGCCACTTGTTAAGTACCCGATTCTTGAAATTATACTTCCCGGAAGCCCCGTGCGTCAGGCGGGTAGATACCGAAAGTGCACTTCACCAATTTAATTCTGCCCGTATCGGCGGAATTTCTAGTCGTGCAAAGTAGAAAACCTGTAATTATCGATAAGTAACAAGAAAGTTGAGTGGAGGATGGAATCGAGCAGTCGATCTTCATTTATTTCAAGATAGGGGTGAGCGGGCACTGACGTCAGGGCGGATAAGCTGAGCACCCTTCTAAAAACTTGTAAAACAAGTAAAAAAAATGCAATTTCTTTTTTATTGGCATCTACTTATTGTATAGTTGTATTTGAAATCAATTAATTTGTTATTTTGTAAAAAATTTAATAAAATTCTAGTGTTTGAAATTAGGAGCATAAAAATCGGATGCGCCATTGAATTTCGAACTTTCGGGAAAAGGAAAAATAAGTATCAACAGTCCTTAAAACTCGATTTATTGCAAAGTTTGAAACTCGAACTTTGATTTATTTCTTTTCATCACTTCTCTCAAACATGTAGTTAAATAGTTATTTAAAAAATACAAAAAGTATCGAGGTGTGGCAGAGATCGGCACCCTAAGGTGGGGCATGACATGTCACACTCGCGTTGTTCTAAGCTGTGTTTAGAGAGAACAGCTGATTTTTAACCTGAAATTTAGTTTCAATTCTGTGATTGCTAGGATGTAATACCAGGTGTAAATATTTGTCTAGTTGTAAGTTATTTTAAGTAGAAACAAATGGTGCGTTATTATAAAAAGAAAAGAAAATATTCAGTTATACAGATGGTCAATTGAAATTGGCCATTGACTATGTAACTAATGGGGAATCCATCAGAGGTATAGCAGCAAAGTATGGTATACCTTGATCAACTTTGCAATTCCACTTTAAACATGTCTCTAGTCCTCTCAATGAAAAACATATGTTTTAAATTAATTTACTGCTATTCTATTTTACTTTTGTTTATTTAGTATTTTAATATTTATCAGCTGGTTTCAAAAGAGTATTTACCGACATGGAAAGCAGGTTATCAATCTCGTTTTTATTCGCGAGTTTACCGTGCCATTTGCGCCCCACCTGGATGACATTGCCTGTCCCGCAGAGAGCTTCTGTGCCCCACTTTGACGCCTGCTTATTTTTATTTCTACAAATTAAACGCGTTCGTTTGAAATTTTTCTTCAAATTGAATTTTATTTATAAACATTCATTTTAATTGATGCTTTTTTTACAGTGTAAAAAATACTATTGATGTTGAAAAATGCACTCAAAGTTAGGGTGCCGCCCGTGCCCCGCTCTCCCCTACACTTTTTTCTGTTTTGGTGTACGAAAAACGGCAATGCTAACGGACTACGACTTTTTCGACTGCGCATGTATACCGAAAAGCGCGGGTCTATTTAAAATTATAAAATAAGCGTTTGTAATATTAAATTAATAATAAATTATTTTCAGAAATAAGCTATTTCTTATATTCGATTTTATTAATTTGTAAGATAAAAGCTTTTCATAATATTTATCTGTATTATTATTGACAGTATTTATTGTATTCAAATAGACCCGCGCTTTTCGGTACATGTAGAGCTTGAAAAGTCGCGGTCCGTTAACATCACTGACGAAAAATACATTTGGGCCTGTATCTCAGATCGACCACCGATATAGGAAAAGTTTTTCTTATTTTTCACCGCAGTGATCTGCAATTCAATAAATAGATTCATATGTTAATTTCTGTTTTGGCGTAGAAGCGAAACTCTGGATGCAATCAAAGCTTTAGGTAATGACAGTTCTGCCATAGAGGATCCAAAAATTTGGAAAGGTAAAGCTAGTAACCTACTTACTAGTTATGAGGCAAAGCTGTATCAATTTTTTAAACGTGGACTAATGGATAAGGAGGATAAAGTATGGACATTTTGGAATGCTGTATTTTATTGTGGTACTATTTATACAACAATAGGTAAATATATTTTTGTTTGCTTATTATGTACGTACATTTTGCTCAATGCGAAACTTTTTATTCACCTGAATTATCTAAAGTAGCAGATTTTTAAAGCTTATCCTATATAAGAAGGATTTGTTGTAATGAAATATAATAAAAGATGTTCGGGTCGTCGACCAGGGTAACAAAGGCACCAGGACCCAGAACTGACATGTACTCACAATTTTTTAAATTTTTTGCTGAATTACAAGTAATCCTGCGTTCGTCCTACAGACGGAGTCAGGTTTACATAATATTAATTCCAAAGTACAAAATGTTATGAAAGTTAACAACACTTTTTATGGTTGATTACCACTAAAATATATTATAAAATTTCTATATGTTTTCTCTCTTTCCACGTTCGATCATAGTTTTAATAACGAGGTTTATGCTTTATTTAGCATACAATAGTCTACTCTGATTTGTTTTAATAAGTTTTATGTACAATTTTCCATAACTGGTTTTCATCAAATATCCAAGTTTTGGAACCTCCTGAGTCTGAAATAAAGGTTTTTATAATGTTGTCTGTCTGTTACTCTACTATGTCTGTAGCATGTAGGCAAGTTCACTTTCGAAAATATAACTGGATTGAATTGTGCTTTGGCCGACTTATTTAAGGCCTGAAAAGAAAGGAAAAGTTCGTAAATCAGTTCTTTTTTACCACCGGTTATAGTTTTATCCATCGGATATGCTTTTTAAATAAATGACAATTCCATTTTTCAGCCAAACTATGCGAGACAAGAAAAAAAGTGTAGCAAATAAACTTGTTGTATCTAATTTAAAAATATATATATATATGGGCGTGAAATCCTTGAAATAAACATTTACTAATGATCCATGATAATAACATTAATCTGGAGCTTGGAACACACAGGAAGAATGAATAATAAAGAATATATTTAATCTTTTCCAACAGTATTAGCATAGCAAGGCGGCCATTAGATCAGCCATAGAGATGACGCCACCGTCACAAGTAACCGAAACCAATAGATGACGCCACTGACCAAAGGAGGATTCTGTTCCATGCTAAGTTGCCGACAGTCGGTAAAACATTGAGGGCGGTAATGTAGATTCCTGCTGAGATAGCATTGCGTCATCGGTAGGTAAAACAGGTGATATTCTCAATATAATATAATCATTGTACCATATGTCGGTAAAGTAGTGATCCATGTTACTATCAATCGGTAAAAATGGAGGCCGGTAGTTTTTTTATATTATCATTTTGCCATATGTCGATCAGGTAGAGCGCCATGTTACCATCAATCGGTAGAACGGTGAGGTCGGTAATTTTTTATATTGTCATTTTACAATAGGTCGATAAGGCAGGGAACTATTTTCCCATCAGTAGGTAAAACGGGTTATTCGCT
This sequence comes from Andricus coriarius, assembly GCA_932066315.1. NCBI lineage: Eukaryota > Metazoa > Arthropoda > Insecta > Hymenoptera > Cynipidae > Andricus > Andricus coriarius. The sequence continues at coordinate 8,089 of CAKNWT010136307.1, forward strand.
AATTTTTTATATTATCATTTTACCATCGCTCGGTAAGGTATAAAGGTTGGTAACTTTTTATATTATCGTTTTACCATAGGTCGGTAAAACAGGGGCCGTCGGGAAGACACATACCTAGCCACAGATCGAGCTTCAGTCGCTATATGAGGAGTCTACCTTATCAATCAAGGGTAAATAGCTAACAATAACAGATGGCGCCACTGTGAAATTAGTCAGTACTTTCTTCCAGCACGGATATAAATTCCCCAACAGTCGTTAATGCATGTATCGGCTGTTGAATTGATGCTCAGTCTTTCCGTACCTTATTGATAAACTGCCGATTCCTGAAGCCAATGGGACCTCTCCTTCTACCATGAAAGATAGATAATGAAGTGCGATCGAAATTGAAACAAAGGTTTCGAAATGTCTTTTCTATTGTGTGAGTTGAACAGAGAGGATCCGATGGTGTTCGAATTACAATTCATACTTATCGTTTCGAAACTGAGAGGTCCGATTGTATTTTAGCAACATCTTGTGCTGGCTGGGTACTGTTAAATGTAATCATTTCGATGAATAAAATATTGAAATCCATCATAAACGAACCGTGAGCTACAGTTTTTTTCACTAGCTCTTTTTCTAAATAAGGGATAATTTTTCTTTATATATGTTAAAATTTCAGATTGACTGAGCACTTTTTGCTCCTTAAAAATAGTTTCTTTGATGGTTGTCGCTATACTCTCTTTCCCAACAGACACGTTCTGTAAATGTTACACAAAAAAAGGGGAGCAAAAAATGCCCCTTAAATGAATCAAATGTTGAGTCAGACATTTGAAAGCATACAATCAACAACAAAAATTTCCCTTCATTTGAAACAGTTACCGCAATATTTGATGAGATAGGGGGGCTAACGTCCATTTGATTTTTTATTATTTTTCTCTGTTTCTATCATTAGAAGAAATATGAAAAAATTCACAGGAATTCTTTCAATCATTCTCAACGTGCATGATTATCCGAAAATCTTTTGGCCGGAAATTCAAACTCAAACAAATTTTCAACATTTTTTATGAATTTCTTTGTGTGATAAAACTCAAGTACTATCTCAGTTTTTTACCACAGAATAGTAATCTAAAGGTCTATTATTGTGAATTTTTTCTGATTTTGATATTTGGCGGATCTTAGTGTAAAAAATTAAAAACTGTAATCTTCATATATTCCAACTACTGAGGCCCATTGGTACCTGAATACATTCATATAGTACAATTATATAAGTGTATTTTTACATTATTAGATACATTATATATGCATTGTAAAAGAAAAGATACAATGATTCTTCTTGGTACTCTATCATTTTTTAAACTTTTGGAAGCTTCATTTATTTATTTGATTTAGTTTCATATTGATTGAGAATTTAATCATCATCACTGTCCTCATTTATCACAGTTACACATTTTGTTTTTGTGAATAAACGGTTCAATATTTCTGTCGGTCTGATGATTTTCGACAAATATCGACCATAAGTTAATAGTACACTACCGTTGGAAGTTTTTGGTACGATCAGCGAAAGTACTATTAAAAATCACTGCTGACGTTCAAACGTGATAAGTCTTTCCCAAAAGGTGCGAGGAATTTTTTCAAAAACCTGTTAAAATCTTATTAAATTACGCGTCGAATTAGCCCTAATAAGGATATTTTTGATATTTTGAAGAGAATACAACACGTGAGAAGTTTTAAAAAAATGCAAGAATTTCTCGAATTTTGCACCTTGACTTCAACTTGTGGCATGACCTAGGAAAGTTGTAACAAAAATCTCACATTCACACCACACAGTGTTTAAGGTCTTATCTTTAATTTGAGCCCATAACACTTTTGAGAATCTTCACGGGTTTTCGAGATATGACTAAAATTGTCCAAGCGTGTCTGCGCCAAATGTCAGTCGCTTTAGCAGCAAGTCTGGCCATCTGCGGTGATCGCCGACTGAGACGCGAAGCAGATATGCTTGAACATTTATGTCATATCTTGAGAAACCGTGAATATTTTAAAAGTTTTATTGGCTTGAATTCAAGATGAAATTTCACAGAATACGTCCTGTCAGTTTCTTCCATTAGTATAGTAAGTCGCGACACGAGTTGAAGATAAGAAACAAAATTTGAGAAATTGTCGGCGATCACCGCTTTCGCGGCCGACAGCAATATTCGCCGACTGAAAATTAAAGTTTGAGACATTGACATTTCAAGACGTATCTCAGCTATCCGTGGAGATTTTTCAAGTTTGTTTAGGCTTAATTTAAAGATAAGACCTTAAGACCTAGGACTTATCACAAGTTGAATTAGATGTACAAAAGTCGAGAAGTTCTTGCATTTTTTTAAACTTCTCAAGTTGTATATTCTCTTCAAAATGTCAAAAATATCTTTTTCAACACCCACCTCAAAAGTTGACCTTTTCATGCTTCTAAATGGTGTCTAAAGGACCTTATTTGAGCAGACTGTACGCGAAACAATTTTCGCGTATGCGCAGTTTGAAGATGGCTTACTTAAGGCCAGAGGTCGGCAGCGAGGGGAAGTTCGGAGAGTCCAGCTTTTTTAACAGATGTGGATCGCTCGCTTCGTCTCTCCCACCACGAGTCTCTACTCTACTCTAAGAGTTCGGGGTGGTGGTAAATTTTGACTAAAATGCTTTACGAAATTTCAAAATCTTTTCTTTCAAGATTAGTATTTTTCGTTAAATCCTCCTAACACAACTTTTTCGGACGGGCGTTGCAAAAAATAGCGTGTGATACACGTGCGCATAGGTGATTGCTAACTCGTGTGATTGCATCATTCGCCTGCGGCTCGAAGCATGAGTCGGTGGTTAGCGCACGAGCGAAGCTATTTTGCGCCCTTGTATCACAAATAAGTATTCATAGGGCTTCTTCGACGTGAAATTTAATAAGTGTAATTTAATAAGTTTTCAATCAATATGAAACTAAATCAAATATATAAATAAAACATCCAAAAAAATTCAAAAATAATAGTACCACAAATAATCATTTTATCTTTTCTATTACAATGTATATATACATTATGTATATATAATATATCTAATTATGTATAAATACACTTATATAATTGTAGTATATGAATATATTCAGGTATTACTAGTCCTCAGAAGTTGGAATACGTGAAAATTAGCGTTTTTAATTTTTGACACTACCCAAGTGCGAATTGCCAAAGCTGAAAATACGGCACAATATTGGCTTAATCACGGCAGCCAACAGTCGGCTATTGTTATTGGGCCAATCTCTGTGTTTGAATCGGCCAAGTTCTTGGTTAAAGACGGCGGCCCAGTATCGACACTATACTACGCCGATTGTCACATTCATTACGGCATCCCGTTTCGAAAGTAGAAAAGCCAGAGTCCGGCCCATCGACGGCATATTACTGGGACAAGTGTCACTTTTACTACGGAAAATAATTCTGAATTTGAGAAAACCAGAGTTCCCCGTGCAGAAATTTCCCCATCTTTCCCTATTCGAAGTTGGGTTCTGAAGGGGCCCCTGTCAAAATATCTAGTCTAGAAAAAACTGATGGGGGCCCTATCAGGTTCTAGTGAAGAATTCCATGCTTCCTATAGGTATGGCGAATCTAACTGTATCTAGTGGGGCCCCGACCAGAAAATTCCTAAAATCTTATTCTTAGTTGAAGTTAAAGAGGTTATGTCAAGTACAGCTGTTCAGTGGTTCAGTGCTTCGCCAGAGCTTTCAATTGGTGTGTTTTTATTTTGTGATGCAATTTTGTAATGTGTTTGACAATTATTCTTCTCCGCGATGGAAGAGGAAAGGTGACTGCAAGAGCAGAGACGATTCCGGAGCAAAAAGTTCCGCTTAATGCAAAAAGTCGAACAAGAATGCGATGAGAGTGAGGTCATGATTTTTGGAGCTGCTCCCTCCGAAGACCACGTAGAAGGTAAATAATGTATTAATAATT
>CAKNWT010136321.1:1736-12095 GCA_932066315.1 Andricus coriarius
ATCGTTAAAAAGAAGAATAAAAATAAAAAAATTAAATATTTGGAATACATTTTTGCAAAAACGACACAAGAGCAGAAAAAAAGAAAAAGACGAAAGTTGCTTAACCAAAAAAGATCTACATATTTGTTATAAACTCTTTGTTATAAAGATGCATCAAAAATTAAAAATTTACTTTTCGGAAAAACGACATAAGCTACAATAACTATTTATTTAACAAAATTTTCGCATGAATTATATCTAAAAATTTGCTTCGAACCACTTTACATCAGTAGGCGTATTTTCATTTTAAATCATAAAAATAACGTTCAAAATAAACAAATTAAATTTATGGAGAAATGACACAAGTTGCAACAAAATGTATAATAACAACATTTTTTGTATAGGAAGCAACATTTTTTTATAAATATAAAAACAAGACAATGAAATTACGTATGTTTCAATACCAATGCATATTATGAATTGTGATGATATAAATGTATTGAAATAATAGATTTTTCAGGGTAGCTGAGAATAAAAATTAGTGCAGAATAAGGAGAAAATATTGAAGTAATCATGAAAAATAAAATTTGTGCATTATTTTGCAAAATCCGAATAAGCAGTACCAGCTTGAGATACAGAAATAAATATGATATACATTTAATATAATAATGTTGAACATAATGTAGAAAAGTTCAGATTTGTCACAAACTCGAGTGCGAAGCACGAGATTCTTGATGAGAATGTGTTCGTTAAAGGAAAAGGAGCTTTAACAAAAGATAATTCACAATCACCATATTACAGTCTGTGCACGAATATGGGGGAAATACAAAGACTGAGCGCGTAGCGCGAGGTAAATACATCATCGAGCGCGAAGCGCGAGAGCCAACAGTCGCGCGTCCTAGGCGCGCTCAAACTTGCGAGCGAAGCGAACCGCGCGCGATGAGAATCAGACATCAGATCAAACATCAAAATATCTCAAAAAATATGCATCCTATGAAAAAATATCTTTAATAAAAACTTTTTATTTTCGAGGGAGAAAAGCACCTTTGAAAAAATTTACCCTACCCCACCCCTCCAGGAGGCAGGAGTGGGGGTAACTTCATAATTTCAAATGAAAACCCCAATTTTTTATCACAGATGCAGATTTTCCTTCATGAAATACGTAAGTTTTGTTCGAAATTTTTTTTTCTATTCTCGATAGATGGCGCTGCAATTGCGAAAAATGTAATTGTTGATTATTTCAAGGACTTCGGTGAGTCCCCTTGCCTCTCACCATCGGGGTGATTGATTTCGGTGAGTCACCTCACCTCTCACCATGGGGGTGCTTGATTTCGGTGAGTCCACTCGCCGCTCACCATGGGGGTGCTTGATTTCGGTGAGTCCACTCGCCTCTCACAGACGAGTCGTCTTTCACAAACCATGGTTTGGTGTGGAATAATTGGAGATGAACTTATCGGTCCGTATTTTATTGATGGAAATTTGAACGGTGAAAAATTTCGTAGCTTTTTAGAAAATGAACTTCCAATATTGTTTGAAGACCTAAGCTTGGAAGTGTGACACAACATGTGGTTTCAAAATGACGGTTGTCCAGCACATTATTCGGCAATCGCGAGGGAAGTACTGAATCGCGAATTCAATGGACGATGGATCGGTAGAGGAGGTCCGATAAATTGGCCTGCCAGATCGCCAGATCTTACGGCGCCGGATTTCTATTTGTGGGGTTATCTAAAGAGTCGCGTGTATAATGAAGTGCCCGCAACTCGTGATAACATGATCGAGCGAATCAGGTCTGCTTGTGCACAAATAACACCAGACACACTTCGCAGTTGTGTGAAATCTTTCGAAGCTCGAATTAACAAGTGCAGCGAAGTGCTAGGATAACATTTTGAGCACTTATTGTAAAATGTTAATCGAAAAACAGCACCCCGATGGTGAGAGGCGAGGAGACTCACCGAAATAAAGCACCCCGATTATGAGAGGCGAGGGGACTCACCGAAATAAAGCATCCCCGACTGTGAGAGGCAAGGGGACTCACCGAAATCAAGCACGCCGATGGTGAGAGGCGAGGGGACTCACTGAAATCAAGCACCCCCATGGTGAGAGGCGAGGTGACTCACCGAAATAAAGCACTCCGATGGTGAGAGGCAAGGGGACTCACCGAAGTCCTTGAAATAATCAACAATTACATTTTTCGCAATTGCAGCGCCATCTATCGCGAATCGAACAAAAATTTTCAAACAAAACTGACGTATTTCATGAAGGAGAATCTGAATTTGTGATAAAAATTTGGGGTTCCCGTTTAAAATTACGAAGTTACCCCCACTCCTGCCTCCTGGAGGGGTGGGGTGGTGTAAATTTTTTCAAAGTTGCTTTTCCCCCTCGAAAATAAAAAGTTTTTATTAAGGATATTTTTTATAGGATGCGTATTTTTTGAGATATTTCGATGTGTCAAGTTAAAAAAAAACACCCTGTAGAATGGAACAAAGAGAAACGGGAACGAAGGCGAGGAAAGGGAGAAAAGAACGTGATTAACTTGAGTCCTGAAAAAACGTTGAAGTGCTTCCGTTGGAATTGGTGCAGTATAAGATTAATTTGAAAAAGACAATTTGTGGCAATTCGATTAGGTTTTATCACCTGATTACTAATTATCACCTTTTTATCAGGGTTCGTCTGCACTCACGCAAGATTAAATTTTACCTACTATCTATAAAGTAAAATTGAAGAAAGAGCTTTATTTAAAAATTGTATTTTTCACTATATTTACTAGAATATGATCATTTGACATTTGAAAATTTTGAAGTAAATGTAATAAAGTTGAAATAAATTTCAGATACATTGTGAAAATTATGTCAATGTAGCAGTCAACATAGATATTATGTTTACATAGTTTATTATAGTAACATAGCTGTTATAAAAAAAGCTTGAAGTTTTTTTTTCTGTGAATTGTAAATGAGAAGTTATATAATTTATATTACAACTACTTTGAATCAAAAATTATTTTGTACGTTTTGAATTTGAAATGATTCAATTTTAGGCATTTCAAATTCGAATCCAAAAGACTTCTTATGATTGAATTTAAAATTATTTCATTCTTTGATAACGCTCCTTTTCTGAAGCTGGCAATTAGTCGAGTATCTATATTGTTTTGTATGCTGACAGAGACAGAAACGGAGGTTTAGTTTCGTACTAAGAAGAAAACAAGACTCGAGGTAAGCTTAACTGCAGTTTACCGAAATTCACGGATTACAGTTGCAAATAGGAAACAGGATGGCAAGAGATTCTTGTGCAGTCTTGTTGTGTTGTCTCAGAGAGTGTTAAAGTCCAATCTACAATGTATGGTTTTATCCAGATAACTTCAATTACATTGGTTTAGAAAAAAAAAACAACATTAGATTCGAATTTTCCTGATTCTTTATAAGAATTCGTAGAGTTCGAACTCTCTTTAAATTAGTAATACGAAAAAATTGCATCGCTTATTCCATAATAGCGAAAATTCTCTGTGCTATTAGTGTAATTTTATCGACCTTGCGAATCCTTGTTGTAGGTGCCCATACTGCATTTTAACTTATTCTTTAGTATTTATTCCGTTACTCGTGAATTATAGATGCTCATATCTCGATTGCGATTCAAGTCCTAAGATAGTCATTCATAAATGACGCACATGCATCGATCGCATTTGTCTTTGCCCTACGCTTCTAGGATACTGACCTGTTAGAATAAAAATAACTGTTCTTTCAGAGAGGGAGGAATTTCGAAAGAAATTATTTTCTGAAATAGTCTCTTTTAAGTCATGCATTCTTAGAAAAAAATGAAAATTTAATTTGTCTATAATTGTAAGGAATTTTAGACTTTTTCAAGATACCATAAATAATACTAGAATGCCTATGGGAAATATTTTCACTACCTTATGTAAAAATAGTCTTTTAGTAGTTTTGCACACATACATTATTTTTAATTTCGAAATTCTGATGAAACCTTTTTATCCAGGGCGATCTAAAAAACTCTCAAAGTCTGAATCAGCGATAAGCATATATCGCTAATTTAAATCAACATATATTAACGTCGTCAATTCAGCGAAATTTAGCTGTTTGATTATAGTGGTATATACTTATCTTATCGTTGATTTTCACAATCCCCTGAATCAGAAGGTTACATCAGAATTACGAAATTGAAAATGGTCGATGTTATGATTCATTCTAAAAAATGCTCAGTTTTGAAGTGGACTGTATGTGGTGAACATCCTTAAGAAAATGTCGACTTGCGGTCACTTTCATGATGGACTCTTTTACAGAAATGAAATTGTTGGAATTAATTTCTCGTCTTAAAAATATGGAATTTGTTAGCGTTCGTAGTTTGGAGTATGTGCATTATTATAATATAGATTCTATTCTAGTACCTCCGAGTCGAATTTTCAATGTGCATGTAAGTGTTTTGTGTACTAACGATTACCAATACTCATGATATTCTTACAGAATAATATTTCTGTAAAACATGCACGAAATATTCGATATCCGAGCATGTATATTGTATAGAGTGCAGAAAGTATACCTAATTTTAGAACCGTGCGAAAAAGCAACTTCTTTAACCGCTGGTAAGCGCAGTTCTAACTCGTGTGAAGTTCGAAGTTCTCGTTGTCGGCTCATCTTTGACTCGTTCCTGACTCGTCTTCGACTTATTTCTCGTTCGCCACTAACTCGCTTCTAACTCACCTACTAGCTGGTCTTCTATTCGTCTTTGGCTCTCGCAGCAAACTTTACATTGGTTTGAAACTTTCTACTTTATACACTTGTTGCACAATATTACCCTGAGTCTGCAGATATTACCACTCATATGTCTATTTTAAATCGTGCACTGAGAAAAGTAGATATTAAGGGAAAATATCTAGATATTAAGCCGTATAATCTGGATGTTAATTATAGAAAAACCCTGGGTTTTAAAAATTAACATCTAGATTGTATGTTTTGACCTTTATAGATCTCTATCCTAATTGATATGATCCATTTTTATCAGTCTCTCAACTCGAAGATCTGACATTTGTCGCCAAACAAATTTCGACCAACACTTCTTAGATCCATTTTTGGAAATAATTTCCTCTTACCGACTTGTAATAACCTTGAGCTGGCCCACAAAATATACCATGCAAATAATCTAACGTCTTTTGTTCTTGAAGTACTCCACTTGGAAGTCCTGGTTGATGTAACAATTGAAGTATGTAGTTTTTTCTGAATCTAGAACAGGTTCCGAAAGCACCTTTCGAAGGGTGGGTAGTTGGTTAATGGGTAACGCCTGATGTCGACCGGCGTGCGGTTTTCACTCCACTGGAGTGATCTCTTCATGGTGCTAATAGTGTCGAAAGCAGGAATCAAATACCCAGGATTTTTTTCGGACTAAAGCAGAGAAAGGGAAAAGCAAACTGAAAAGGATTCAAGACGTTGACACGCCCGCATACATCAATACGAGATGTACGTATGCCTGAATGAAAGCATAGACATACGTATATATATATGTGCAATATATCACACGATGAAACCGGGCCAACGCGATGCGACTCGACCCACCCCTGCTCAAAACCCACAAATAATTAGTCGAATTAGAGCTGCAACGAAGCGAGGAGAGTTAACAGGTGAAAAGGTTTGCGGATGTAGCGTATTTCTCGTGATGTCGACCCTTTTGTTTGATTTTTTTCTCTTATTTTTTCTTTCGTAGATCGTAAACCTCACGTAGTTCATCCTTAACCGGAATTATTTATTTTCACGTCTGTCGGACTTGAAATGGAGGCCCGACGGGACCAAAGCAAATGCCACCATCTCATACACTTACGCCATATACGAGCTGTAGACTTCTCTTAAGTCTCCTTCTTTTTGTTATACATATACGTACTGTTTCACTCTCTTCACTCTACATGCTTTTTTATTTTCAGAGATTTTTCGTCTATTTTTTAGATTTTAAGTTGGTTTTATATCATTTTGTCATGTTTTACACACTTCCTGATACTTACGGTGTTATTGCATTGCTGAAATTACTCTAAATTAATTTTAAGTAGATTTATTCTGCTTGAGGCACATGAATATTTTCCAAACACTAAACCCTCAATGTTCCCTCAATGTTTTTTTTGTTACCGAAATTCATTTGACCCGCGAATAATAATTTTTTTATAATTTCTATTTTCCGAGTTATCATTTTTATTTTCCCAAATTACTATTTGCTCTCATTTTTATTTTTCCGAATTACCCATTGTCATAATTTTTATTTTTCTGAATTACTACATGGAGAGAAATCTGTTGCGAATATCGCATCGGACGATATTGCTATTTACGCAAGCAAGTGTTCGATGCGGATAATGTACAAGAAGATTTTTCTGTTCGGTCGGTAACCGTGCTATCTTAGTACCAAAGTGTCCAATGCGAAAAGGGCATGCGCACCGCCGCGCTGAACGCACCAATACTTACATTCTGAAAACGCACGGAGTAGTCCGTGCGAAAAGAGTACGGGTCCCGAGCGTTTTGAAGATTTTCGGACTGTGCATGCTTGCGGTTACCATAGGCATCAAGTAGACAGGGGACTGTATACATATATATGTTCGCTTGTCGCCTATGGTAACCGCAAGCATGCGCAGTTCGAAAATCTTCAAAACGCTCGGAACCCGTCCTATTTTCGCACGGACTACTCCGTGCGTTTTCAGTATGGTAGTATTGGTGCGTTGAGCGCATCGGTGTGCATGCCTTCTTCGCATCGCTTTTCGGCGTTATTCGGACTAGAGATTCTAATACCGGAATTGCAGGAATCGAGGCGATTTTAGTATGGCACACGTGCCACACTTTCCGCATAGTACGTTCCCATGTAATACTCGCAACAGATTTTTCTCCGTGTATTTGTTTAAATTTGCATTTGTGCCACCCGGGTAAAAATATTTGTGCTTTGTTTTGGCTTGGGTAAAAACCAATCCAAGACAATTTCAAGTCATTCTGTATGTCTAGCTCGTGAGACGGAACCAGACTATTTTTGATGTCTATGTCCAACAATTCACTAGGTACTTCTAGAAAATGACAGTTTTAATCTTTTTACGGAAATTTTTATATGCCTGCAGTTTTTGAGACAGACAGGTTCCGAATTTCTTATTTAAAAATTAGTTATTAACAAATTACAAGTTTTATAGGTTGTAAAATTTTAAACCTCAGCAGATTTTAACTGCTTGGTCCTAACCTAGCTACCTGATTCCTGGAAATGGAAGGCCCTGCCGGTGGTGTCCATAGTTTATAGAGGTCGCAGTATAATGGACAGTAAAATTTACAAACGAAAACTCTTGTAGTTTTGACCCTGGCGAATGTTAAAGCCACAAATTGGTAATATAATTTTCTTTAAAAGCAATTCGGTATATTTATCAAGACAAGTCTACGTGGTCTTGTCTTGGCACATTTTACAGCCATAAATGCGAGAGAAGTCCGTATAGCTCCAATGTCTAGCTGGTGAGAACGAGCCAGATATCACGGTCCCAGAGACACAATCGAGACATATCGAAGACACTCAAGCCAAAACCAAGCACAAATATTTTTACCCGGGCAATTATCATTTGACATTATTTTGTCATAATTTACCACTTGTCATAATCATCACAATTCCTAGACCTTACGTCACCGAAACTGATGAAAAAAGCCGTTTTTTAACTGGAACGCTCATTGTTCTGGGCGTTCGAAATGGCAATTCCTGTAAATGAATTTTAGGTTATATAGCTACGCGGAAAAAATTAAAATCATGTGAAATTATAATTCATAAAATGCAAATTATGTCAAGTGATAATTCGGACAAATGAAAATAATTACGACCCATGGTAATTCGAAAAATTTAAAATAAGGCCTACTAGTAATAAAAAAAAAAACTGCCAAACATTAATTCAAGAAAATAAAAATCATGACAAATTGTAATTCAGAGTAATGAAAATTGTGACTGTTAATGCAAAAAAATAAAAATGGAGGTCAAGCGCTATATTGATGCATCAATTACTCGAAAAATAAAGTTTTCTCTTTTCCCCTCGTGCAAGTTATTATAGTAATATCACGTTTTCAATTATTTTTCATGCCCAATAATACATTTCATCGACATTCCATTCTACTTTTAATTTAAAAGAAAAAAATTTAAAAGAAAAAAGGTATTTTAGATCAAGATACTTAAAATTTTTTTCTATTGCTTTTAATTGCAATGCCCATGAAAATAATAATAGATATCAGTGCGCTCTTATTTGGAGATTTTAATTTTTTTTTAATTTATTGATAATCTTTTGATTTAAACAACTGAAAATATTTTGTAAGTCAAAATAACCAGTAAATCTGATTGTCGAAGTAAAACTGTATTATATTTTATATGGTATACAATACAATTAATGAAAGAGATAATTATTATAAGAATACAGTTCCTATTTGTTTGCACCCTTATATTCTTGTATGGAGCTTTCTTTTTTGTTAAATAAACTGAATGTTTTGACCAGCCGTATAATAATAAATATTTTCTAACAAACATACAAAACAAGATTTTAAGGAACGAGGTTTCATTTTAAAGCAAAAACAATGGCATGTTTCCAGATTTAGAACAAAAAGTCTGATTACATCGTTTTTGTTTCCAATACAGTATACGGAAATAAAGAAAAACATGAATCATGGCGTTTCTTCAACATTTCTTGGTTTTCATTCTGCTATTTTGCTGCATTTAAGAGTCGAGTAGGTCCATGACTCGCAAGTTCAAGGGAAACCGACATAAATGTTTAAAGTCTTCTGGCACAAACTGCCACGCATTTGCGTACTCTCTAAATCTGAATGAGTGAAAAGTCACTAATTGTCAGTGAAATCGCACTGATTCAAATAGCTAGAATCTGGTCACTGACAATTAGTGAAAAGTTACTTATTCATTCAGTGAAAGTTTCACTTTTGAGAGTTGTCAGCACTGCATCACGTAAATTTAGCAGTCGTAATAAAATAAGATTTTATCAGATTCAATGAAATGATCATAGTAAAAACTTAAAACCCGTAAATGTGATCAAATATTAAAAAATGTGAAAAGATTTGATGCTTCCAAATGACAAAAAACCTCACATATTTATTTTCTTTCAAGATTCGACTGTCATGCACACACCCGTCAAGTAAGTACTTTTTATACGAGTTAGAGTATATTTTTCCCGCGCTAAATTCAGCATACTTATAGTCCGAAAATTTACAAATTTATTTCTTACAAAATTTATTTTTGCTACTTAAGTAAAAGAATAACACCAACGCTTTACTTTAAATCTTGGAGGTTATGTCTCGAATGATTTACTCTGGTGTTACTGAATTGATTAGTGAAAAGTCCAGAATCACTGATTAATCAGTGAAAAGTCCAACTACTATTTCAATCAGTGAATTTTTCACTGATTCATATTTAGAGATTGCGCGTACATACATAGTATAACTGAATATGCGCCCCACTCATTCCTGAACTAAATATTTCATAAGTTTCTAAAAGCAAGACGACGTACGTACAAAGAAAAATGGGTACACAAGATGATGGGATGGGTACACAAGTCACTATATTTTATTTTAAGATACTATTTTCATATTTCAACATACAGGTCAGATTTATTAGACTTGGATAATGTAAAGAAGCTTTAAAAAGTCCCCTTAAGTAAGTTGTTTTATGCAGAAAATCACCAACCCTGCTACGCTTATAAAGAGAGTTTCTAACTCAAATTTACACATTACTACCATACGCACCCGCGAAGGTCATGGAAGAAAATATTTCATTAATAGTTACAACAGTTTATCAATTAAGGTTTAATTGACACGTATGACAATCGCAACATAATAATAATATCACTAAATCTTTATTAAGTCACGGCATCAATAAATCCTAAAAACAAGGATTGGGCATTTTATTCGTGAAACAAAATCATTTTTTGCTTCACATCGAGTTCATATATGTATTATAATTGGGTATGTTTCCGTTCATGTATTTCACTGGCCATGAACTTACTAATAACGTAGGTATGATAACACAGCCCCACAAAAAAGTAGGTTGTCCGACGGACAAGAGTAGTGAAATCCTATGGATTTTGGGTCGCTGAATCCAAATCCGAGGTCAGAATTCCGCCATCACCCTCAGGTTTTTTTCTAACCTCAAAAAACATAGTTTTTTTTTTGCTGTTATTGCATTGAAAAGTATGTAACAAAAAAAACCCGTGCTTTTTTTTTAAATTTACACCACAAATTCGGATTCAGCGGTGAAAAATACATATAAATGGACTCTTTTGGTCCGTTGGGCCCAATACTTTCCGGTGGGGGAGGGGCTGCACAGAGAACAATACCGTAAGACCTTGCCGAAACAAATGTGATGTTTCGCCAAACCAGAGTAGTCACA
>CAKNWT010136333.1:703-17733 GCA_932066315.1 Andricus coriarius
TATATATATATATATATATTTCGGTTTCGATTCCGTTGGAATAGAACTGAAGGGCCTATGACAAAGCCACCGAACGCGTCCACGGGTTGCGGATAGAGGGTCCCTGTACCAAGGGTTTCTGCTGAATATGGTTACAATAATTAATAATAAGCAGTCGCGGACAATTGTCCAGGGATGGTCCCGAAGGAATAACCCCTAAGTGGAGGCGTAACAACCGTGCCGAGAGCTGAATGGCACCTGGGTGAGGTGTCTTAAACGGTGACTCTGAGATACCGGGCGACCTCTTAAAGTACGCAGCCTTATCCTTGCATGCGGGGCTCTACAAGGATGGACGAACTCTTTCCCTAGCTGCTCGTGGGAACAACAATGACACCACAAAAACACCAAAAAGTTGTAAATGCGGTTCAAAACAATGGAACGCGCAGAGCACCCGACAATGGGTCGGCGAACAATGCCGATAATCCTAGAGTTCGGGGTGCTGAAAATAATTTAAATGGAAACACGACGACGAACCGGCGAAACGCCCACATTGAGTGGACGAATCAACTCAAGGATGACTTGCTAGACTGCTACGATGCCAGCATTATCCCTGTTCACCGAGGCTTTATGGCGCGTATGCATATTCTGTGGTGCCAAAAACACCCAGAGCTTCAGCACGTTTCGATTCAATCGTTGCGAAATCAACGTGCCTACCTCTGGAAAAATGGATATGTACGCGGAGCGCTTCCCCAAACGCTGCTTGATCAAGCTGCAGCCGAAGATGAGGAAGCGACATTAAGACCAACCGCGGAAAGCAGGCACGTTCTGAGAAATGGTCACGATTTCAGGACAAGGAGGAACATTAGCATACAAGTTCCTCTTAAGCCCCAAGATCTGGCTGAAATGGATGGATTGGATGGACAAGATAGAATGCCTCCCGTGTTAAAGGTGTGATTGACTACATAATATCTGGAAGACCGTTCACGGAAAGGGTTCGAAAGTTCGCCCAAGAACTGAGGATCTTGAATCACACACTAAACAAGTCAAAGCTGCTGACAATCAAGCAGCATATTGCTGACAAAATACGTCTGTTATTTGACGCAAGGAGGAGAATACTGAAGAGGGAGAGACGGATCAGGTAGAATCAACAGTTTCTTGCTGACCCATCTTGCCTGTTCAATGATCACCCTGTTTCTGTTAAAAATCCACCTAAGCCCAACGAGGTAGAGAATTTTTGGAGAGAGGTATACAAGATCCCGGAAACACTCAAGTTGAAAGAAAATACTGATAATATCATCCGCTTCAAGGAATTTTGCGACAGCCTCATAAAATCTGAGGAGAAGTGTCCATCAATCATTGCCGAAGAGGTGAAAAAAGCACTTAGAGGAACGAAGAACTTTTCCGGTGCTGGACCAGATTGTATCAAGAACTTCTGGTGGAAGAAGTTTACTTCTACACACCAATATTTGGCTCGCATATTCACCTCATATTTAAAGTCAGAGACGCCCAGTCCGCAGTGGCTGGTGTTAGGACGCACTATACTCCTACTGAAAGTAGGCAACTTGTACAAACCAGAGAATTACAGGCCAATAACTTGTTTGAACACACTGTATAAGATCTTTACCGCTGTCCTAAACAACAGAATTGTTCGGCGAATTGAGCCTGTGTGGCGTGAGATGTACGAAAAACGTGGCTCGAAAAAAGGTGTAGCAGGCTGTCGAGAGAACCTGCTAATTGACAGGTGTGTCCCAAAGACGCTGCAGCCCATCAACGCGTCCTATCAATGGCCTGGATTGACTACCGGAAAGCTTTCGATTCAACCTCTCATAGACTTATCATCTGTCTGTTGGAAAGGTTTGAAGGTACATCCACACATAGCGAGATGCATAGAGAGATAAATGCCTCTTTGGAAAACTAGATTTAATAAACTCATCTGGACATTCTCGTATGACAAAAAACAACGTCACCTTCCAGAGGGGCGTCTTTCAGGGCGATACCATGAGCCCTTTGCTTTTTTGCATCACACTTCTGCCTCTATCTCTCGCACCACGAAATTCTTCTGGATACCTCTGTGGCGACACTAACCAGCGCGTGCATAAGGTCACTGATGTATTTTATATGGATGGACTTTGCATTGGATAAATGTGTGAAAATTCATCTGAAGAACGGAAAGATTGTTGGCGTTCTCGAGGACGCTGAGCTTGTGAATATAGGTGTTATCAGACATCTTAACACTGGAGAGACCTATACATACCTGGGCGTACCTCAAAGCCACATTCAGGACGTAACATCAGTAAAGGTGTCTCTCCGAAGCAGATACAAGCATCTTCTTCGACAGATTTGGTCTTCCAATCTGTCAGCGTTGAGCAAGATATCTGCGACTAACATGCTTGCCGTCCCGGTTCTACTCTACTTGTTTGTGGTGGTTCAATGGACGAAGAACGAACTCAAGGCCCTTGAGCTCGTCACACGCAAGATCATGCATATGCATAAAAGCCTGCATATCAATTCGTCAGTTCCACGATTATACATTTCACGCCGTCAAGGCGGACGCGGACTTCTGAATCTCCAGTGTCTTCATAACCGAATTGTTTTAAGTACAGCTTATATCGTAGCCAATGGCAGAGATCCGCTCCTAAAAAGGGTCAGGAACCACGAGATGATTGGCAAAGGAGCGTTCCTTTACGAATCCGCGGAGCAAGCGAGCGATACCTTTGGCCTGAATTTTAACATCAGAAGTGAGGAAAGTGCATTACTCCATCTAGATGCTTCACTTCTGAAAGCCGAAGTGAAGAAAGCGGAAGTTCAAAAATTCCATCAAGAGCTACTCGACAGGAAAATGTATATAAATATGTATAAGGGGAGAAAGAATCGTAAGTCTCAGGGTTATGTGTGCGATTTATAGATATAAGATAGGTTTACATATGCATATAGGTGTTAGCATAGGATTCGTAAACAAAACCACTGTAGCCAGCGAACGTCGTTCAAGCATACATAAATATATACGTTAAGAAGTATTTGTAGCCTGTGTAATAGTGTGCGTTCATACACTTCCACCCGTCTTTTTTTTGCCATGCGCCAGCGTGAAACACAAGATCACGTGACCCCCATTTTTCGTATAGTGGTTTAGAAAGATTGCAAAGCGTTTGTTTCGCTTTTTTCAAAGCACTATACGAATGTTCGTTATTCGAATCCATTACAAAATTTAATATAGAGACTTTGAAATACTGTAATTTTTTGTACGCAAGAGTTTAATATTCTTACGATTTATTCCAATCAGAGATATTAGTCTGCATTTTCTTAGTCACTATTCGACTTTTTCTAACCGTACCTCGATTATCCCTAAATTCGTATGTTTTATTTCAATTATGGATATGCGATAAAAGACATATTAATACCAAAAGTCTCTCCGTGCAGACAATGAAAATACGTATGTTTCAATGCCAATGCCTATTATGAATTGTGATCATATAAATGTATTGAAATGATAGCTTTTTCACGGTAGCTGCGAATAGAAATTAGTGCAAAATAAGGAGCAAATATTGAAGTAATAATTAAAAATAAAATTTGTACATTATTTTGCAAAATCTGAATAAGCAGTATCAGCTTGAGATACAGAAATAAATATGATAATATAAATTTGATATAATAATGTTGAACATAATGTAGAAATGTTCAGATTTTGGACAAAATCGAGTGCGAAACACGAGATTCGTGATGAGAATGTGTTCCTTAAAGCCAAAGGAGCTTCAACAAAAGAAAATTAATAATCACCAAATTACAGTTATCGATGATTTGACCTTTAATTTTAAAAGGTCTGGGCCCAAATGTGGGGGAAATACAAAGACCGAGCGCGTAGCGCGGGGTAAATACGTCATTGAGCGCGAAGCGCGAGAACCAACAGTCGCGCGCCCTAGGCGCGCTCAAATTTGCGGGCCGCGCGCACGGCGCGCGATGAGAATGCGCCCGCGCGGCGGGCAGATTTTTTTTCTCTGTTAAAGGAGTACATAATGGATTTCTCATATCTTATTTGTAGTTAAATTCTGCAATCGTTATCATCTCGAAAAATTGTGAATATAATTATAATTCAATTTATTATAATTGGCTCTTAAATTGGTTTAACACTTAACTTATTTGTAAATTATATTGCTGTAATACATTTTTTTATTTTATAAATTAAAAGAAATATTATTTCCTTAATAAATTGTGATTTGTTCGTTGTAACATGTATATGACTATATAAATTTCAATTTAATAAATGAAATTTAAGAAATTTAAGAGAAATGAAAAATATGAAAAGATGCATTGAATTCAGTAAGTTTGAAATGAGTTTAGAAAAATTTTAGGAAATTTAAAAGAATTTGATGAAGTGCCGACTTCAAGATCGATTAAACAAAAACTAAAAAGACATAAAAGCATACATTGAATTACATAGAACTAACTGAATTTTGGAGAATTCACGTGAATTAATACTAAAATCTTGAAAATTCTGCAGAGTTCAAAATAATTTATACGAATTCAGAGCGAATTAGAAATGAAATCTCGTGAAATTATATTAAATCTGCCGATGCTTCTTAAATTCCTTGACATTTATTCAAAAACCTTGAGAGCTTTTAAAATCCTCCAAAAACAGAGAAACATTTGCATATTTTGTAGCATCCCTTGTAATCTTTCAGAATATCATGAAATAATAACTTATTTTTAAAAATTTCGTATTAATTCAAAATTTTAGTTATAAATTACTTTTTAATATTTTGAAATTCCCTAAAATATTTCAAATTCTTTGAAACTCTTGAAATCACTTGAAACTTTGTAAAATTCTTGAAAATCCCTGCAATTTTTTTAAAATACCCTTATATATTTCAAATCCTTTAAAATCTTTTGAAATGCCTCGAAAGTTATTGAAGCTCTTAGAAATTCCTTTGGTTTTTAAAAGTACCTAAAATATTTCAAATACTTTGAGTTAATTGAAAATTCCTTGGAATCTTGTAAGATACCCTGAAATGTTGCAATTTAATTATACCTAGATAATAAAAATTACTACATGCCTTCGTCACTGCTTCCTGAAAATCCTATAAAAATCTAAACTATCTGCATATATTTTGTTGAGCGCTGGGCCCGTTCGAGGCCACTTGAATGCTCAAAATCCAAGTCTCAAAATTAATTAAATAAAAATCTAGAAACCTCAAAGAAAAAGATACAATTAAACGTAACTAAAAGAACGCAGTGTACCGACTTCTCGCACGGTCAGCTCAGACTCGGTAGTTGGGCGTGTTTCGCAAATAAATAGGGTTCAAAACATCAGCAACACAATAATCTGGTATTTATTGTAAAACAAATAATACTTGTCATTTATTTAATAAAAATAAATTGAAATAACAACACAGCTCCACAAAAAAAAAAGTTGTCTACCCCAGAAACCAGAATAGGCTTACCCTACGTTTTTTGGGTCGCTGAATCCGAATCCGGGGTTCGTTTGGCTCCATCACGTCAGATTTCGTCCCTAACCTCAAAAAACATGAAAATCGCTGTTTTCAGGTAAATCATGATTCGTACCTATGGAAAGTGGTCATATCCTATGTTTTCGAGGTCGCTGAGTACGAATCTGGAGTCATTGTGGTTCTATGACGTCACGCTTCGTCCCTAACCTCAAAAAAGATGGTGAATTGGTAATTTTATGTAAAACATGTATTTTTTCAATGCAAAATGGTCATAGCCTATGTTTTCAAGGTTGCTCATTACGAATTCGGAGTTTTTGTGGTTCTATGACGTCACACTTTGTCCTTAACCTAAAAAAATGGTGAATTGGTAATTTTATGTAAAACATATATTTTTCAATGAAAAGTGGTCATATCCTATGCTTTCGAGGTCGCTGAGTACGAATCCGGAGCCCCTGTTTTTCTATGACATCACATTCCGTCCCTAACATAAAAACAAAATTTAAATTGGTGATCTTATGTGAAACATGTATTTCTTCAAAGCAAAGTGGCCATATCCTACGTTTTCTAGGTTCCTGAGTACAAATCATGAGTGCGTTCAGTACCACTGTCCCAGACTTTAAACTTTGATGCGTAACTTCGGAAGAACTCTTAACCCAACAGACCAGACTCGCCACTCGTCCGATTCCTCGTCCAGCGAAAATTGAAAACTAGTCGAAAATTAGATGATGCCGTTGACAGAATTGTCAACGGTCGATCGCAGTTGAGTCTTCCGTCCTGTGGGTGATAACCCTCATACCTCCCCAGGGCTAAGTATGAAGGCTTTCCGACTTTGACGAGGACAAAGCAGTATGTTCCTACTGGCTTCTTTACTCGAACAGATAGTGATACGAGTCATTCTACACATCTCCTTTCAGGGCAGTCGTCATCGTTCACAGAATCGGTCGAATTGCTGGTTCGCACGGTTGTTATCTGGACAATGCTGTCAACAGCATCAACTGATTTTCGACTAGTTTTCAATTTACTTACTAGTTACTTTACTTACTTTACTAGTTACTCAATTTACTCAGCGACCTCGAAAACATAGGATATGACCACTTTATTAATGAAAATGATGATTTAAATAAAAATCCTTAACAAAAATCAAATCAAAAACAATTCACCATGTTAATTTCAAAAGTCTAGTTTTCAGAAAAACCTAACCTCCAAGTTGACTATAGCCTAACCTCACTGAATTAGTAATGACCCATGACTAGTCATAACCTAATTTAGTCGGTTAGTTATAGACAAACTCAAAATCACTAAAAAATATTATATAATCTAGACCTCTGAGTTTCAACAATAATCCCAATAATCCACATCATAATGTTCCCAACCTTGACATTTTTAGTTTCTAGAGAAATTATGCCTAGCTCGCCTAATCTTACTCACTCTAAACTCAATCTAATAATTAGCAATCACGTGGCATAATTATCCCAAAAGTTAGCAACCTTAACACGGATTAATATTACATTCAAAATCTGCCGAACAAACTTACAATAAACATGGTACAAATTAACTGCATGACATCTCTAAGGAATTCCAATTAATATTATTTGATGCAACAAAACTGGGATACATCTTTTTTTCGTTAACGTAAATTTGGTGCAAAACTCGACTGGGGGCTCCGTTCAGTAAAATGGCACATTTTTAGGTTAAGACTTGAAAGGGGAATCACTTACGATTAAAGATCGGGTTTCGGGATAAAATACAATTCGGGACTCCATTACGTGGCAAAAATAGGGTTGTTTGAAATGCTCGACGGGGTCAGAGTTCAGGGGTTATACGTGACAGGGCAACACTTGACTGGGGGCTCAGTTCACAAATTGCATAGAATATAAATCACAATCAGGGATACATTTCAAAAAAACAATTTTTATATACACTGGTGTGACGCCATTTTCTCGACACAACACACAAAATTCGAGAATCTAAATTGATTTAAAGTGGCAACGTGTCGAGCGTAGTTCCCTATTTCTCAATTATCAAGAAATGGCCTTACCCGTAGAAATCCGGAATGATGCTGCTGAGCTTCCTTAGCATGGGGAGTCGTCCAATGCGTCTCGAATAGCTCCCCGGGAAATAACTCAAGCGAGAACACATTGAAAGCGCGTGAAAAGTTTAAAATAGACTTTAAAAGACTTGCCACGGCTGTGGTCGGCAGAGAAGAGTGAGCGTAGTTGCGACGGTCAGGGACTCGGCCTCGGCGTTCCTTCTCCTCCTTCTCTCCGCCGTTCCTATTGGTGGTAAGGCCGTTGCGGTGACGGGTGCTGGGTTTACATTCCAGGGCCGTGTGAATAAGTGGAGCTTGGTACCCTGTTATTTTCGGTTTTCATCCTTCCTTCTTTCCATTATCGCCAGAATTGATCTAGTGTTGTTGTTTATTTGTCCTTACTCTCCAATCCACCCATTTGATCACCTCCTGGAGCCCGAAATTACCCTCGCTGATCAGAGCAGGATTTGGTTATGTGCCAATTGGTATCAGCCGACGTGAAAAGGGCATTGCGCATTTAGATTCCCTAGTCATGTTGGGAACTGACGAAGAAATTTCTCATCGTGAAGTTTCCAAAATGGTTCTACGCCAGGTAGATGAATCGTTCCAGATTTTTCGTAACTTGCAGCGTTACTCCCAACCTGGCCGGCATCCTAACATGATCCTTGTAGATGAGGATCTACAGCTCCTTTGAGTCTGGCAGACGATAGTAGATAGAAAAGGCGGGAGAATTCAAACGGCTTGAAATGTGCGTCGATGGAATCTAGACATTCGAGGAGTCTCTAGTGGCGTCCCACTTAAGTCTCGAAGTCGAAAGAAGTCCCTCGATGTCTAAATGTCAGAATATAATTTTATTGAGCAAAACTTGTGATTTGCAAGAATTTTGCAACGTCAGAAATTATATGAAACCTGATCATATTACCTGAAATCCTGGAAAATTTACCAAAATACCTTGTGAGCTTTCGAGATTCCTTAAAATTATTGAAATACTCGGAAATCTTATAAAATCACTTGAGATATGTCGAGATATTATAATAGGCCCTACAAAATCGTGCTATATTTTCCAAAATTCCAGAAAACTTTTTAATATTCCATGCAAATTTTTCAAATACCTTAGCACCAGTCAAATCCCTGGAAATTCTTAGAAATTTTTTTAATCTCTTCAAAGAGCCCATTTAAAAAACCCTCAAACATTTAGAATGGTGTTTTTTTTTAATTTGAGATCAAAATGGAATCTACTTTCTTATGAATAATTTCATGCAAAAAGAGCATGAAATACATTCACAAATCAAAATTAGGTTTCCAAACTACCTCCTTTTCAGCTCATTAGAGACAGATAAATAACAAAGGAAAAAAGAGGAAGAATGGAATCACTTTAAATTACCTAAATATTTTTAAAATACCCTATGATATTTCAACAACTTTGAAATCTTTTGGCATCTTTGGAATCGTTTAATATACCCTAAAACCTTGCATAGGTTCTATAAAGACGATCTATATTTTCGCTATTTTGGGAAACTCTTCGATACAATACCCCATGCAAATGTTTTCAAATCTCTTGAAAATGCTTTAAAATCTTTTTAAATACTCTAAAATATTTTAAATCCTCTGAAACCAGTTAAATAATTCTTCTACTCTTTTGAAATACTCTTGTCGTTTTCAAAACCTTTGAAATCTTTTGAAATCAATTGAACAATTTAAAAGCCCTTGAAATGCCTTAGAATCTTTGAAAACCATAAAATGATTCAAATCCTATAAGTGACATTAAATTACTGAAATCAATAAAAAAATTCTTAGGATCTTTCAAAATACCCTAAGATATTTAAAATGCTTCAAAATATTTTTGAATACCTTGCATTTTTTTAAGCTCTTTAAAATCCCTTGTAATTTTTAAAAACGCCCTAAAATATTGTCAATCCTTTGAAATTCTTTCAAATTATTGAAATAAAAAAAATCCGTCGATTCTTTAAAAATCACTTGAAACTTTTTTAAGCTTTCGAAAATGTCTTGGCATCTTTTAAAATACTCTAAAAGTTCTCAAATGTTTTATAATTTTTTGAAATTCCTTTAAATTGTTGAAATCTCTTGGAAATGCCTTGGAGTCTTTTTAAAGTCCTTACATATTTATTTGAAATATTTTTAAATTACTTGAAAGCTGAACATTTTTCAAGCTTTCGAAAATGCCTTGGAATCTTCTAAAATACTCAAAAATATTTCAAACCCTCATGAATAAAGTAAATTATTGAAATAAATTGAAAACTCCTTGGAATCTTTTAGCTTTTTTAAATTCCTTGAAACTTGAATTTTTATTTTAAATTCCTCGACATTTCTTTGAATACTTTAAAATATTTAAAATCCTCTTAAATAAATTAAAAATTCCTTGGATTATTGAAATTTTTGTTATCTCTTTAAAATAAAATAAAAATTTTAAAAACAGCCTAAAGTATTTAAAATCCTTTAAAATTCCTTCAAATTATTCAAATAAAAAAAATGCATTGGAGTCATTAAATATTTCAAGATCTTCTAAAACTTCAAAAATCACTTGAAACGTTTTAAATCTTTCGAAAATGCCTTAGAATATTTCAAATTACTCTAGAATATTTCAAATCATCTGAAATCAATTAAATTACAGAAATCAAATGAAAAATTTTTGGAATCTTAAGGCCATGCGACGAGTGGGTCACGTGACCGGCTTCCTACCTAACCGACACTTTTTTTTATTTGTAAACTTATTTTCACACGAATAGCCACATCGAGTTAAAAATTTGGGATAATAAATAAGAAGCACTAAGAAACGCGGCTATGGTCATAAATTTGTATAATTATGAAAAGAGCAAAAAAAAATTATTTACAAAAAAATTTTTTTTTCATAATTATAAAAATTTAGGACAAGAGCCGCGTTTCTTAGTGCTTCTTTTTTATTATTCCAAATTTTCGACTCGATGTGCCTATTGGTGTGAAAATAAGTTTGCAAATAAAAAAGTGTGGGTAAGGTAGGAAGCCGGTCACGTGATCCACTCGTCACATGGGCTTAAAGAAAACTCCAAAAGTTTTGAAATCCTCTACTTTCTTTGAAATTTTCTAAGATATTCCTAATATTTAAAAATTTCTTCAAATAATTGAAATAAATACAAAATTCCTTGATATACTTCAAAATTCTCTTAAATATTTATTTATTATAATATTTTTAAATGTACTGCTATATGCCCAATCCGTTAATTTTTTTTCAAATTATTCAAATAAAAAAAATTCCTTGGAATCTTCTGAAATTCTCTAAAATATTTTCCTAAAATATATATTCAGTTGAAATCTTTTAAAATCACTCGATATTTTTTAATTCTCTGAAGTCTAATTAAATTACTGAAATGAATTGAAAATTCCTTAGAATCTGTTAAAATGCCCAATACATTTCTAATCCTTCAAAATCTTTTGAAATTCATTGAAATTATTTAAATATCTTAAGAAAGCCTTAGATTCTTGTAAAACACCCTATAATATTTCCAATCCTTTGAAATTTCTTCAAATTATTGAAATAAATACAACATTCCTTCGAATTATAATTATCCGTTAAATTATTGAACCCAATTGAAAATTCCTTAGAATCTTTTAAAATACTCTAAAAGTTTTTAAACGCTCAAAGTTTTTGTTAAATTCTTTAAAATGATGTAAAACTTTCGAACATGCCGTGAAAATTTTTTAAATACTCTAAAATTTTTCAAATTTCCTGAAAACAATTAAATTACTGAAATCAACTGAAAATTCCTTGGAATATTTTGAAATACTCTAAAAGTTTTCAAATTCCCTAAAAAATTGGCAAACTGCTTTAAATTGTGTAAATCTTTTCAAAATGCCTTGCATTTTTTTAAATTATCTAAAACACTCCTAATCCTTCAAAATCCCTTGAAATTCTTGAAACAAATACCTACAAAATTCCCTAAAATATTTCCAGTTCTTAAAAAGCATTTAAAATTGTTTAGAATTCATGAAAATTCCTTGCAATCTATTCGAATTTCCTAAAGATTTATTTTAAATATTTTTAAATCACTCGAAACTTTTTAAAGCTTCCAAAAATACCTTGTAATCTTTTAAGATACACCAAAATATTTCAAATCCTTTTGAATCAATTAAATTACTCAAATCAGTTGAAAATGTCTCAAAATCTCTTCAACCTGAAACTGAGCCCGAGCTTCCCCAATTATTTTATTCTTTACTACCTATAAGGAAATAGAGATTTCAATCCTACAAGTGCGCGGGGTCCTTCTAACTAATACGTCCATGATAAGGAAGAATTCTTTTACTCAATCGTCAAATTTTAACTTCAGATACTCATTTGAATAGTAAATAAAACTTAGCAATTAACGTAAATATGTAATTAACAGCTAATTCTATTCGTTTCATTTGAAGGAAATGCAAGTCAAAATTGTACAATTCAAACTCTGGACTCGACTTGTATCCCTAGCATTCACCGCCCCACCAAACGAATCACTCGTGAATCAGCCATGAACATAAGAACTCATTGACTCAGCGTGAGTGGTTCGTGGGGGGGGGGGGGCGTACATAGCCCAGTGCTCCCGATTCGGTCGCTCAACTGCAGTGCGCATGCGTTGCATCGGCAGTCTCATTGGCTGTAAATGGCGCGCTTTTTTAAACTATTGCATGTGTAAATCAATTTTTTATAATAAATTAACATTATGGAAATAATAACAATTTATTTTCAGATCACAAAATAGTCCTTTGAAGTGCAAGGTGAAATACTTATTTGATTGTACTCTTGACAAATAAATTATTGATTTTAAATTCAAAGAAATACATTTTTTCATCAATGTAAATTTTAAACAATTAATAATATTTTTTGTACTTTATGATTATTATATATTATGAACAATTTATTTGCATATTTAATTATTTCAAATAAGCGCGCGATCAACATCCAATGAGGCTGCTGGCACAACACCGCAAATGCTTAGCCGCCATCATCTAGCGCTGGTTTTCCTCTTAAAGACTGGAGCCCCCTCCGCCCATATCATGCTAAGCAATGAGTTCGTACGTCTATTTCGTCAGCTACCATCAATCGAAAATACATGAATTGTGCACATGCCTTGGCTACATAATACGCAGCTCCGTTCTTAACCAAAAATGATTCTAGATCGCACTTCGGTGCGCATGCATTGGCTTCATAATACTTTCCGCTGATCTCGATTCTGATATCGAGTCTAAAGCATAGGCGGCGAATTTAAATGCAACCAATAGGTGGAGAAAGAATGTGGCTTCTGTTTTCGAGATATAATCGCAACCTCTCTTTTATGATGATACATGGTAAAGTCTTTATTTATTAATAAGTTCAAGTAAAAGTCGCGGCTAAGACCTCCTTGACCGCCAAACTGATTGTCTCGATTTTTTTACTAAATAAACAATATAATTACTTGGCACGAATTGGACAATTCTAACGTTGTCTTTCTGGTAAAACTGCCACGTTCCTCGCGTTCTTGCACACTGAAGATTTGGGAAATCCGAGTGGTTTCTTACGACGGCACACGATCATTCTCTCATTATCATGATCAAACTCACATTTTTCACGCGTTACACTGTGTTTGTATAATTTAAGACGTTGAGAATGTATATAAATACATTGAACGCGTGAACATACCTCTGGCCTCGCGGGCTAGAGCATTGAAAGTTACCTAGAAGATAAAACAGGTCAAACAAAACAAAAAATAGAACGCACTGAATAAAAATTCAGTTAGTAATATGAGTTAGAAAATGGGTCTTAGCCGCCCGCCATGAAGAAACAATTCAACAAAGAAATCTCAAAAACAACAAAAAAGTTAATTCTTGTAGCAATCGTACCTAAAACTCTTAATAGTGGTAACAGAAAACAATAAAAAATAAACATAATGTGTTAACACAACAAATTAAGAGTGATTTTGAATTTGAAGATTTATAGCTAAAAGAAACAGAAGAGACAAATTATTTACTCGCAGAATTTTGTTCATAAGGCCCTTGTGCTTCACTCGATTTAAGTGGTAAAATATATATTCTGCGATCGAACCAACATATTCGGAATTCGAAGTTTTAACTTTTACCGTATGAGTCAAACCATCTTTACCCCCCGCCCTCGTTTTTGTCAAATGTCTACGTTTTGAGACCTTCTAAACCCAAAAAACAGGTTTTCGCGAATGTGTCTGGCTGTATGTATGTATTTATGTATGTATTTTTGTGGCACGAGATACGGGATGAGAATGTGTTCGTTAAAGCCGAAGTAGCTTTAACAAAAGAGAATTCATAATCACCAAATTACAGTTGTCGATGTTTTGACCTTTAATTTTAAAAGATCTGTGTCTAAATGTGGGGGAAATACAAAGAACGAGCGCGTAGCGCGAGGTAAATGCATTATCGAGCGCGAGAGAAATATATAATCGAGCGCGAAGCGCGAGAATCAACAGTCGCGCGCCCAGTGCTCGATGAGAATGTGCCCGCGCGGCGGGCAGTTTCTTTTTTTGAAATGTTTGGCATGTCCATCAAATTTACTTTTTTAATAATGATCCAACTCTGAATAAAAAAATCGATAAATGAATTATAAATGTATATTCCAAATTAATGATCTTTCTTAAAATGACTTGAGTTTCAAAAACCATATATCGAATTTGAAGTCTTCAAATCCTGGCTGAAAATTAATTAATCACAATTAATTAATCACAAGCTAAATCATAATCTTGAGCTGAGTTGGTTGTTCTCAAATCGCGATAAAATGATTGATATTTGGAATCGATGAATTGAATCAACTGCATGAGATCGCTAAACTTTTGGACTGTCATGGTATTTCCATTCCGATAAAGAGTCGATAAATGAACATTTTTGAAATATCTCTAGGAAATCGTTCTTTTCGCGATGTCGACCATACGGGTCTTTTCGCCGTCGTATATCATATAAACAACAAATGGTCTCTCTCGATCGAGTTTGATGAATCTGATTTTGAGCCAGTTGATTCTTTCTTTGTGCACTTCGACCTTGCGATTGACCATTAGTGGTTGCAACTCCTGTGATGACACAAAGTCTGTGGTTTGCATTTTAGTGTCCTCATATTTTGGATCTTTTTTTTTTTGGATTCTTTGATAATTTATATCCAATGATCTGGGTCATTCATGATCTCATGCAATTTTCGCTCTTTCACAATCAATCCGAAACATCTATGACAGCTATTATAGCAATGCCCAGATAAAAAAAATTTCAGTTCGATCAAATCGACGCTGCTTGAAGCCAAGAAGTGCTTCATTAAAAGTGTGACTTTTATGTTTCGATTCTGTCCCCCACATGAATCTGAATAAAGAATGATATGCTTTGTTTCTTCCGTGATGTGATTGTTGAAATGAATCCTCAAACACGAAGCGATCTCTTGTGCTCCTCTTCCAGCAACATTTTCCGACCACATTTAAGTACATATAAGCTATAAGAAAGCGTTAATAATTGTAATGGTTTCCATTTTTTTTTTAAATTGTAGTTCTGTCAACAAATATTTAATCTTTTGAATGTATTTTTAGTATCTTATACAACAAAAATTAAGAGTATGAATCGAAGATTATTATATAAGGATTAATGGAGTACGATTTCCTAACTTTTCGGTTTTGGATTGGGTTCGGGTTTTTTGTCAGGTATAGCAGGGGAACCGAAAAGTTTCGAGTACCCGAAAAAATCGGGTCACCAGAAAATTATCAAGTCATTTGAAGTTATCGGTTCCCGTTTCTCGCGAATATTTCAATCTTTAAATTAAAAAAATAACAATATTCAATCATTTCAAAGAGAAATATAATTGATTTTTTTAAATTGAAATTTTCGGTCAATAATGGTCATTTTACAGGTAAATATGGTAACTTACCATAAATTACCAAAAATTCATTTTTAAACATTTCCATAAATTTTCGGAAATTTATGAAATTTTTCGGTTATTTACTGTAATTTGGTCAGTTATATGTGGTAACTTTCCATAAATAACCGCAAGATTCTATTATTTGCAACCAAAATTCCCTCACAGTTTTTACGGTGAGTGGGCTGATAACACATGGCCACAAAATCTAAACGTTTGCAACACGGACCAGACTAGGTGGGTCTTATATTTCCGGGGTCGCTGAATTCGAATCCGTTGTCCGTTTGGTTCCGTCAGGGTCAAGGTCAGTTCAAGGTCGAACTTACAAAATTCATCACTAACCAATTAAGCCATGGTACCTATAGGTTTTCGGGGTCACTGAAATCAAATCCGTTGTCCGTTTGGTCTCATCAGGCTAACAAACTTGACCTTCATTTAAGGACACTTACAGAGTATTCCAAAGCCCAATCCAATCTGTCAATTCTTTCGAAAGTTATCGTGCTAACAAAGTAAAAATCTACATACACACCCATTCACACACATACATGCATACAGACAGACACATTCGCCAAAACCTGTTTTTTGGGTTCAGGAGGTCTCAAAACGTGGACATTTGACAAAAACGGGGTGGAGGGGCCGGGCGCCCTAAAAATGTACACAAATCTAATACCTTCTCTGCTGAGAATGTAAAAAATTTTGGTTATTAAACATTTTATTGCAACTTCTGTCGTTTTTCCATGTATTTAATTTGTTTATTTTTAATGCTATTTCTTACGATTTGAACCAAAAAAAAGCATCTTAGCGTAAAGCGGTTCTAAGAAAATTTGTATAAAAAACATTTATACCAAAATTTGTAAACCATTTTTGTTTGAACAACTTTTTTCTATTAATTTTTTTCATAGCTTGTGTCGTTCGTCCAAAAATTTAATTCTTTTATTTTTAATTTCATTTTCTAAGATTAAAAAAAAAACTGCGCATTCTATCAAAAAGTGTTTTTCAATAAATTCTTAGATCTTTTTTGAATTCACAATTTTGGTCTATTCATCTTTTTACGTACCTTGTGTCGTTTTTCCAAAGGTTTAATTTTTCTATTTTTAATGCTATTTTTTAAGAATAAAACAAAAACTACGCATCTTATCTAAAAGTGATCCATAACAAATTTGTAGATCTTTTTTATATGCACAATTTTTGTTTTTCGTCTTATTTCATATCTTGCATAGTTTGATCGCAAAATCGAATTATGGATTTTTCATTATTTTTTGTGGGATCAAAATTTGAAATCTTGATTTTAAAAAAATTTAAAAAGTTGTTATGACAGTATTGTAGGGAGTTCGAAAAGCAACGTTTCTCTCTTTTTGACTTTTTTTCATATAGTCCGTTTTTTGACTTGAAATGTTCATTTTCGTTTGTTTTTTAGGATTATGTGAATGCTATAAATCCAGTCATTTGTATTTTATTAAAAAAGGTCATTAGGATAAATTGTTTGTCTTTTTGAGTACTACGAATATCCCTACATAGAATTATTAAATCTTAAAAAACTGGTTTCAACAATTTTAAAAATGCGCTCACTTTTTGAATTTGTATCAAAAATGTCTGGGTAACGAACTTGACCTTCATTTTAGGACACTTGAAGCCCAATCCAATCTGCCATATCTTCCGAAAGGTATCGTGCTGACAGACTAAAAATCTACATACATACACAGAGCCACACATGCACACA